>JAJOOR010003426.1:0-80076 GCA_036250505.1 Solanum acaule
AAAACTGACCTCGAGAGGTCAGTAAATACCGACCTCCAGAGGTCGGTATTGAATAGCGACCAAGCTTTTTCCGACCTAAGTTGGGATGTCGGTTTTAGGTCGGTATTTCAAGGAATACCGACCTCCGGAGGTCGGTATTTGTAGGTCGGTATTCACTGTTTTTTTAGTAGTGAGTGATATGCTTATTGACTCTAAGATAATTAAAGACTAAAACTACCTAAATCATTTTGAGCTTGGTTTTATAATTTCTAACCATATTGGTTTGATAAATTGAAACTTCATCCCATTGTCATTGTGTTTACATACCAAGAGATAACTTTAAGATGGGAAAATCATGCTCCTTCTGGCAACCACGTCCCTTCTTTCCATCGCCAAAATATCCCTTCGGGCATGAACGCTCAAACCCTCCTGGAGTGTTTTTGCAAATTCCATCACAAGGTTTCGTTGCACATTCATCGATATCTGTTACAAGAATGCTCAAATTAGTTCATCAGAAAGTTAAATGTACCTCTGACAGCTTAAGCTTTTAGATGAGATGGTCACACAGTTCAAAATGGTATTAGAGCAGAAAAAACTCCTGAAAGCAGGTGCTTGACTCTTTCTAACAGCTTAAGCTTTTAGATGAGATGGTCACACAAACCTTGACAGCTTGGACTAAAGGATTTCTGTCATATCCTTCCTCACAAATGCAACGATTACCTCCACGTCCACTTTCAGAATCAATACATAGACTATGTTCCATACATGAATAAGTTGTTGAGTTTCTAACCACACTGCAATTTTTAGTCCCAATTGCCCAGTCAATCACAATAGGAACATCATTCACTATTCTGTCCACAAAGTTTGGGTCCATGAAGTCTGATGTACCCCTAAATGTGAACTTTTCATGATCGCCAAGGAACGCGTAGCTACAAGGGTTAAAGGACCATACATTAGTGTGGTTTTCGGGGTTATTTACAAAACCTAAATAAGTCGTCAACCCCTTAGGGATCGCGGCATGACAACAACCAATCCCGGAACATGTCCCATTTTGCTCACATCCTGACCTCTTGAACAAGTTGTCATACAACCAGTGCTGAAATTCTTCCCTTCCTATAACGAAAAACCAAAAACCATAGCCAAATCATCACATCCTATAAGAATCAACTTGTTATCATTCTCAGATAACGTGAAAAACGACACTCCTGTATTGAGAAACACAAGTTGTTGAGCAGATAGTTCACCATTTTCTTCATAACATTTGCTTGCCAACACGTTTCTAATACGTATTTGGCTAGTTGATATGTCGATGACCTCCATGGGTTTAGTTGTTATGTTGAGTACATTCGTGGCTCCGGTGTTGAGATAGGCAATAAGAGGGTTCAAGGAAGTGTTGCACCTGATGTCAAATATAGGATGTATAGAGCAACCAGCATCTATACCAATACCAAATGGATAAGGAACAGTCAAGCTCCCACATTTTGTTTGGCAGCCAGGCTTTGCCATGTTGTTGCTCATCATGTTTGTGTTCTCTATTGACATAGCTAACATAGGTAGAACAAGAAGCATAAAGGCAAGAAAAGCCATCTTGTTATACTTTAGGTTTAGCTAGTTTTTATTTGAAGTGTATAGCTATATTTTCCCTCATCACACACATATATATAGACGGATAATACTCCCACTGTTTCAAAAAGAATGATGACCTAGTTTGACTTGATACGAAGTTTAAGAAAAATAGAATTTTTCAATCTTGTGGTTCTAAATTAAAGTTATGTCAAATGTACCAAAATATTTTTTAATCTTTGTGGTTTTAATTAAACATGTCAGGTAGAAAGTTAAAAATAAAGTGTTGTCAAAAAGAGAAAGGAGTTATTCTTTTTTAAACAGAATAAAATGGAAAGTAAGTCATTTTTTTAAACGAAGAGAGAATATACATTTTGGAAATCCACTTGAAATTGTTACAGAAGGTATCAAATTTCTTGTCATGTTAGATAGTTCTTTTAAATTCCTGAGCTTTAAAATAGTATAAGGTGTTGAAGACCCCTAGATTGCGGTGGTGTTTGGCCGGTTACATAGTTTAAGAAAGAAAGACAGGCTTTCGAAACCTATAACCTGAAACATCCATAAACATTTTAGGGAAAAGGGCCAAAAATACCCTTGGACTATCTGAAAAGGTTCAGATATACCCCTCGTTCATGTATTGGGTTAAAAATACCCTTCCGTTTATCTTTTGGTTCATTTTTACCCTTAAAAACTAACAACCCTTTTTTTTAGTTATTATTATTATTGTTATTTATTACATGGTATATTCCTATTGGACAAAATCAAATACCTAACCCTTCAATTTTTTTCAACTTGCCCAGACACATATCCACAAGGCCATGACCCAAATCCAACTAAAAGACCATCAAAAGAAATAAAAAATACCATCTCCCTCCCTCGTTAATGTTCTTACATTTTCGAACTTAGTATAATCAGCAGCAAGTTTCATTATAATGTACGTTAATGAAGTAAATTGGGACCAATTTTATTTTCGTTTTTTGACCGATTTTAGTGTTGTTTATTATCAAATTTTGATTCTATTTTTTTTTTAATCTCATTTAACTTGTTTTTTTCTGTTGTGTATTTTATTTTATTTTTACAGTTTTGGTGTTGTTTTTTTTTGTTGAATTTAGTTGTTGTTAGGTGCAGCTGAAGCTGTTTTGTTCCAAGTTTTGTGCTGTTTTTGATAGTTTTAAGTGCAGTTTTTTTTGCTGCAATTATGGGGAAGACATTAATGAGTTACCAGGAAGAAAAAAGAGGTTATTAGGTTTTAAGGAAGAAAGAAATATATCTTTTTGTTGGGTTTGGGTCATGGGTTGGGTGGGTTAAAAAAATTGATGGGTTGGGACTTGATTTTATCCAATAAGAAGACGCCACATAATAAAAAAAATAATTATAATAATTTAAAAGAAGGCTGTTAATGTTAAGGGTAAAAATAACCCAAAAGGTAGACTGAAGGGCATTTTTAACCCAATACATAAACGAGGGGTATATTTGAACCTTTTCAGATAGATGACGGGTATTTTTGGCCCTTTTCCGAACATTTTAATGTGGCTACAAAATCATGTAATTATGTACTTCTAAATAGAGAGATGTAAAAAAAACAAGAGTTTATGGTTTATTTATTTCGAGTTTCATATCTTAACCATCCATTGTTATCTTTTACCTATCTAAACTATCACTTCCTTTATATTAAAAACACATCTTGATTCTGAGTTGGCCAAATATTGTTCCCAATGGACAACAGGCGCGTGTAGGTCAACTCAACATCGAGGTGTGTTGTAATACAAGGGAGTGATAGTTTAGATTGCTAAATAGAATAATTGATAGTTAAATTATGAAACTCGTGAAAATATGATAGTTTAGATTTTTATTTTTATTTTATCTCCAAAAACAATACAAGTGGGAACTATAGATATACTTGTACAAAAGTCTAATTCTTGAAAAAAAAAAAAGAAGAAGGATAAGATTAGAACTATATAAAAAATATAATTTTGTATATATAATTGTAACAATTTGTCTATAAACTTAAATAATGCAGACGACCATTGAGAGAAGTTCGTGCTTTGCATATCAGGTAGATGCCTCACTGTTCATGGCCTAGTTGACACTAAAATAAATATAGTTTCCAAAACACTTTGAAGGTGTGTGAATATCAATATAATATTTCTCGAGACATTGTTAATTTTAGATAAGATTTTATTAATTTTAATTTTTAAAAAAAGTTCACCTAAAATATTAAGCAAGTCAAATATTACTATATATATTTTTTGAATTTAAAAAATATTCTTTCCTTTTCAATGATTTTTTTTTTTAGTTTTTCTACAAGTAGTACTCTTAAAGAAAACATATAATTTTATGATTGCTAATAAAAAGATAGGGGCCCTTAAATTTGGGGGTCTAAGACACATCCCTCATTTTCTACCCTCTAGAATCGACCCTACAACTTGCTTTTTAGGGAAAGGTAAATTTAAGATTTTTTATTTATGGATTCTGAACTATAATCCTTGATTAATGTATTTTAGATAACGAGACATAAATAATCTTTTATTATGAATATGGGGTTGAGCCAAATGTATTAGATTCTGCTAAACTCGTAACTAAAGCTAGCTCCGTCCTTGTTTTAAAGTCCCCATTTGTTATAACTAATGATGTTATTGGTGAAGAGTTATGATTTGGCTGAAGTAGCTATTGAAAAACGTATATCAAGAACAAAAAACTATATGAAGAACAGAAAGACGAAGATTTGACAATATAAATAATGATGTTATTGGTGAAGAATTTTGATTTGGCTGAAGTACCTATTATTGGCAAACATATATCAAGAACAGAAAAAAAATATACGAGGAACAGAAAGACAAAGATTTGATAATATAAACAATGAATTCAGAGAATTGGAGATTTGAAATACGTGCAAAACTAGAACAATATTTTCTTCTTCGCTTCTGTGAGATTGTATGGGATTGTACGTAAATAAATTTAGTGGATATATGAATTTTTGCATTAAGCAAACAATAAAGAAATTTTATTAATAAGCAAGAATTTGAACTTAATTTTTTTTCAGAAGGTCGAAGAAGAAATTGTCTTTTGAAAAATATTGTAAAGAAACATTGTTGGTAAAAATATACACTAGAAATTACAAAAAGTTGGATTTAAATAAATGAGTGATAACCAAAGAATGAAAGGACACATTTTTTTTTCATTCAAAAGACATTTCTTCATCTAAAATATTTATTATTCCATCAATTTTATTTAAAACAAAATTCCAACACTACCTCATTGTGGGAAGCCAATTCATTAGAAAAGAGAACTTGAAATTTATGGACTAAAATATGTCATTGACATTTATGTATTTATATAAAACTAGGGAATTTGCCTGCGCTTTGTGCAGTGGCTAAAATTTTTAAGGGTTAATTTTACAAAATTCACCTCCACTGTGGTTTATAATATTACATATATCTTCCTTATTTATTTATTTTTAATCATTTTTTAAATTTATTTAAAATAAATATAAATCAATTATAATTTGACAACTTTGTCCTTTTGTATTAATTTCTTCATATTAATCCATATTATTTTAAAAATTGACTTATATAATGAAATTTTTAAAAATAAATCAATATGAAGAAGTGTGAATCTTTGTTGGTAAAAAAGGACACGTTTATATATATTTATATAATACTTCCTCTGTCTCAATTTATGTGACACTTATCATTTTTCGGGAGTCAAACAATTTAACTTTGACCGGACATTTGAGTATGGAATCTTCAAATTTTTTGAAATAAAATTTATATATTTGTAAACTACATAAAAAGTACTATAAGTCACAATAATTAATAATTCAAAAATGTTAAAAGGATCTATGAAAAACTTACGGTCAAAGATAGACTTGTATGAATCTAGAAATGCAAAAAGTGCCACATAAAATGGGACGGAGGGAGTATATATTATAGTATAAGCTTATTTGTGTTGATTTATTTTTAAAGTATTTATTAAATAAGTCATATTTCTAATAATATGCATTAATATGAAGAAACTAATACAAAGTAGGACAAATTTGTCAACTTATAATTAATTTATATTTACTTTAAATAATTTTAAAGAATGGTTAAAAAAAATTAAAATAAGGGATGTAGGCGTAATATCGTAAACTACAGAAAAGGTGAGTGTTATAGAGCGAAACCCAAAGGAATTATACCATTTTTTTAATTAGAAAATTAATTTTTTATCTTTATAAATGTCATGTCTTCTTTTTTCTCCAGTTATAACATCATTAATTGTTCTAATTATATTATATTATCAAGATAAATACCAACATGATTTTTTTTTTTGTTAAATTTAACAATTAATATTGAACAAAAGAGAGAATTTATGTAAGATCGGGTTCCGTCACTATAGAAATCCAACGAGAAAAATTTTTGGGCCGGAAAACTTTTTCGAAGTAACTTGGAATTTTTCAACCTAGTCCAGATTTGGACGAAATCGGAGTCATTAAAGTCTAGGGAAATTTGGTAACAATTGGGTGATCTAATTATGAATTCGATCATATGAGTAGATAACTAAGACGTTAAGGAGCCCGTACGACTTTACGAAATTGAATTCGGGAGAGTAGAACTCTCGAAATTGATCTTAGCGTGAACGGGTAGTTTCTGAGTGTCGTTGGTTGAAGGTGTGTTGTGAAATTGAGGTTTGAAATTCTTAAAATTGCTCACTGTTTCCATGCAAGCCGCTGAGGCGGGATTTCTGCCGCCAGGGCGGGGCCACTATAGTGGGATGAGTATCGCTGTGGCGGGAAATACGCGACTTAAAGTTGGAAATAAACCCCAAAAATATTTTATTTTGCAATTTTCGAACTTGAGAGCTAAGGAACGAACCCAGGGGTTTTCTTGACAATTTTCCACCATTCTTGAGGCTAAAAGTAAGATTTTAACTCCCCGAATCCGTGTTTCGATCCGTAGAACGTAATATAATGGGTAATTATCGATGGGGAAGGGTTTTGATCTAGAAATTATGGTGTAGAAAGCCCTAATCTGGGTATGGGGATCATGGGTATGATCTAGGGTTGATAGAATTATTAGTAATTCGAGTAATTAGTTATTGTTTATTGATTCCCGTGTTAAATTAATTGTTTGTAGACCAAGAACAAGTAGAACGAATCCGAAAAGGGTAGAATCAAGTGTCTTAGGGAATTCAAGCTTGTTTCGAGGTAGGTGATGGTTGTGAATTCATGTGTGTGATATATGTTTGTTGTTGCTTCATTATAATATGGGTATGTACGCGAATGTTGCATTATTGATCACACTAGTTGTAAATGAGTTTGATGAATGATGACTGCCATGAATCATGACTTAATTGTATGATCTTGAGAATATACTTGTGATTGTGATTGTGGTTGAATGGATCAAATGTTGCGTTTCGATACACTAACTTGGATCGGTTGCCACATTTCAGCATAAATATGAGATCGGTTGCCACGTTCCGGAATAATCATTGGATCAGGTACCACATTCCGGTATGCTAACAATTTGGGGATGGGTTCCATGAGAGAACCAATGACTTGATGTAATTGTGTATCTTGAGAAATGTGATATTGTATGTTGCTTCGTAATTAATGATGATATTGTATATGTTCGGTGTATGCATGTTATTGTTATGTTGTAATGACTGATGTATGTTGCACTTAGTGGGATAGCCGCGTGATCCTACCAGTACACTGTGGTTGTGTACTGATACTGCACTTGCTCTTTCTTTGTTGAGTATAGGGCATCTTCCGGCAGCTATTGACAGACCTCGCTTAGAAGATCAGTGATCGCTTCGAATTCAAGGGTGAGCCAGTTCTTTCGAGCTGCCATGAGTTCTCTTTCTGTTTAAGTCCATATTTCGGACTTAGACTTCTAGTTAGTTGTTAGTACATTAGTTTGGGGTTGTAACGCTTTTTAATTAGACTTATGGTTGAAATTTAGATGTTTTGATATATTGACTTTCAGGTTCTAGGCGTGTTTTTTCACATTTGTTAAGTTGTTAGACTATTGGTTTGGAGTTTATGGGAACTCCCTATTGCTTTCCTTAGCATTTAACTTGCTTTCGTAACCTTAATGCCTTAGTATTTTGATTAAGTTGGTTAGCTAATTAGTATAAATGGTTCTCCCACCGGAGGGTTAGTGTGGGTGCCAATCACGATGGTCTGGGTTGTGACAAAGGTGGTATTGGAGCCTAGGTTCATTGATCTCGATGTACCAAAACGATTCTAGTAGAGTCTTTTAGAACGGTACAGAGACGTCTATACTTTTCTTCAGGAGGCTATAGGACTTTAGGAAATCTCTATATTTTCTCTTGTCTCCTTTCATGCTATAACTTTCTTCCCATTAGTATCTGCCGATTTGAATTAGTATCTAACCTCCTTCACTCTTCTGTCCGTAGATGGTTAACACTGGATTCAATGGCGTCAGGCCCGTAGCTCCCGTCAATGCTCCAGTTGAGGAATCTGCAGCGAGAGGTCACGGTCGATGCAATGGTAGATTGAACTCCCGTTAAGTTTGTGACTTTTTAACTTCAAGGTGAGGCTAAGCAGTGGTGGAGAGCTTATGTGGAATGCAAATCTTCAATTTTACCTCCATTTACTTGAACCTAATTTCATGCTTTGTTTTTAGATAAATATGTGTGTAGGACTTTGAGAGATCGCAAGAAGGATGAGTTCATGGCCTTGGAGCAAGGTGGTATGTTTGTGGCTGCTTATGAGGCCAAGTTACATGCCTTGTCTAGATATGCTACTCAATTGGTAACTACTGAGGAAGAGAGGATCAATTTATTTATTAAGGGACTAAATTCTGAGTTGCAGGTATTGTCTGTTCATATGACCTCTGCAGGAAGGAGCTTTAATGAGGTAACATACTTTGTTAAGAAAGTGGAGGGGGTGAGGCGAGACGGTCAGGCAAAGGCATTGGCTAAAAGGGCCAAGAATTCGGGTAACTTTCAAGGTTCTTACTCCAAGGGATCAGGTAGGCCAACACTTGTAGCCAGGCCAATTTAGTCCGCTATGCCTACTTTTACAGGTAATTACTCAGGAACTCCACCTCATAATTTGATTCAGGATAGTCAGGGAGTCACACCTTCGGCGGGCAGCAGGTCATCCTTTGATCGTACTTGCTATAACTGTGGAGAACCTGTGCATATGAGGAGAGAATGTCCCCACCCATGTATGATGGATTCCGCGCAACAACAGACTAGAGCAGTGGAACCCGCGGGAATGGTAATAATAGTTGAGGGCGTCCACAACATAGGGGAGGAGGAAATCAGCGAGGTCGCAGAGGTAGGGGAAATGATAATTCAGGCAGAGGTACAGTGCAGCCAAGCAGGGAAGTAGCCTATCATGATGATAGGGCTCAGTGTTACGCCTTTTCAGGCAAGAACGAGGCAGAGGCGTCTGACGCAGTGATCACATGTACTATTCTTGTCTGTGATCGGATGGCTAATGTGTTATTTGATCCGGGTTCTACTTATTCTTATGTGTCTGTGCGATTTGTCGCAACATTTGCTATGATTTGTGATATACTTGATGCCCCCATCCATGTTTCTACCCCAGTTGGAGAGTCTGTCATAGTCACTCATGTCTATCGTGTTTGTCCTATGTTGTTTATGGGTTTTCAGACTTTAGCTGATTTGGTGATTTTCGATATGACTGACTTTGACATAATCTTAGTCATTACTTAGTTGTCCCCTTGTTATGCTGTGCTTAATTGTAATACTAAGTCTGTAACTCTAGAAATTCTGGAAAGGGAAAAGTTAGAGTGGGAAGAGGTGTACAAGCCTAAGCAAGCTAAGATCATATCCTCTATTCGGGCTAGGAAACTGGTAGGGCAGGGCTGTTTGGCTTAGTTGGCTTATATTCAGGATGTTGAGGTTGAGTCTCCATCTATTGAGTTTATTCATGTGGTGTCATAATTTATAAAAATGTTTCCTAATGATTTGTCTGGTATGCCTCCGGATAAAGATATAGATTTCTGCATTGATTTAGAACCTGGTACTCGCCCCATTTCCATCCCTCTTTATCGCATGGCTCCGGTGGAATTAAGAGAGTTTAAGGCTCAAATCCAAGAGCTTTTTGATAAAGGATTTATTCGTCCTAGTGCTTCCCCGTGGGGTGCTCCAGTTTTGTTTGTTAAGAAAAATGATGGTAGTATGAGAATGTGTATAGATTATCGGCAATTGAATAGGATCACTATTTGAAACAAGTACCCATTGCCTCGCATAGATGATATTTTTGACCAATTACAATGTGCACCAGTTTTCTCTAAGACTGATCTAAGGTCTGGCTACCATTAGTTGAAAATTAGGCCTGATCGAGGCTGTGCCAAAGACGATGTTTAGAACCCGCTATGGACACTATGAGTTTCTAGTTATGTCTTTTGGTTTGACTAATGCGCCTGCAGCTTTCATGAGTTTAATGAATGGTGTGTTCAAGCCATTTCTTGATTCATTTGTCAGTCTTTATTGATGATATTTTGGTCTATTCGAAAAGCGAGAAAGATCATGCCGACCATCTTCGTATTATTCTGGGTGTTCTTGGGAAACAAAGGTTGTATGCGACATTTTCTAAGTGTGAATTTTGGTTGACTTCTGCTGCATTTTTGGGACATGTAGTTTCAAAAGAAGGGGTAATGATAGATCCCTAAAAAATTGAGGCGGTTAAGAATTGGGTTCGGCCTAGCTTTGTGACGGAAGTTAGGAGTTTTGTGGGGATCACTAACTACTATCGTCGATTTGTGAAGAACTTTGCTTCTATTGCTAATCACTTGACAAATTTGACCAAAAAAAGAGGTACCTTTCGAATGGACTGAAAAATGTGAGGAGAGCTTCCTAAAGCTCAAAACTCTCTTGACCACCGCACCTATTCTAGCATTACCGGTTGAAGGTAAATATTTTATTATTTATTGTGATGCTTCACATTCTAGTTTGGGTGCTGTGTTGATGCAGGATAAGAATATTATATGTTATGCATCGCGTCAATTGAAGGTGCATGAGAGGAATTACCCAACACATGATTTGGAATTGGCAGCGGTAGTGTTCGCTCTTAAGATCTGGCGGCATTATCTTTATGGTGTTAAGTGTGAGGCATTTACTGATCATCGTAGTTTGTAGCATGTGTTCACTCAAAAGGATCTGAATTTGAGACAGCGAAGGTGGATGGAGTTACTCAAGGATTATTATGTCACTATTCAATACCATCCAGGTAAGGCTAGTATAGTGGCAGGCGCTTTGAGTCGAAAAGCGGTAAGTGTGGGTAGTTTAGCTTGCTTGAGTGTAACTAGGCGACCCTTGGCTAAGGAGATTCAGACCTTAGAGTCTAAGTTCATGCAGTTGGGCATCTTAGAAAAAAGCGGGGTGTTAGCTAACATTGAAGTTAGGGCCATGTTTATTGAAGAGATCAAGGACAATCAATTTGAGGATGAAAATTTGAATGAACTTAAGAAGAAGACTGCGATTGGTAAGGCATAAAAGACCACTCTTGATGCGGAAGGTGTGCTTAGTTTTAAAGGAAAAATTTGTGTTCCTCGAGTTGATGACTTGATTCAGAAATTACATAAATTATTAATAGAATCCTATGGTTCGCGATATTCCATTCATCCGGGTGTGACCAAGATGTACCGAGATTTGAAGTGAATTTATTGGTGGCCAGGCATGAAGAAGGATATAATGGAGTTTGTGGCTAAGTGTCAAAATTGTTAACAAGTGAAGTATGAACACCAAAGGCCTACAGGTTTGCTCAAGAGAATGCCAATTCCAAAATGGAAGTGGAAAATGATAGCCATGGATTTCGTGGTTGGTCTTCCCAATACTTTGATGAAGTTTGATTTTATTTTGGTAGTGGTTGATAGATTGACTAAGTCTGCCCATTTTATTCCGATAAGAGTAGATTATAATGCTGAACAATTGGCTAATGTTTATGTGAAAGAGATAGTGAGATTGCATGGGGTTCCCCTTTCTATCATCTCAGATCGTGGTACGCAGTTTACCTCTAAGTTTTGGAGGAAATTACATGATGAATTGGGCACACAACTCACTTTTAGCACCGCTTTCCATCCACAGACGGACGAGCAGTCAGAGAGGACTATTCAAGTGTTAGAGTACATGTTGAGGGCATGTGTAATTGATTTTGGAGGGCATTGGGATAAGTTCCTACTGTTGTGTGACTTCTCCTATAATAATAGTTATCACTCCAACATTGATATGGCACTGTTCGAGGCATTATATGGAAGGGGATATAGATCACCCATAGGATGGTTCGAGGCTGGAGATGTGAAACCTTTGGGGGTTGAATTAGTGAAGGATGCTCAAGATAAGGTGAGGAGTATTCAAGCTAAGGTTTTAGCAATCCAGAAGTATGCGGACCATAAGGTAAGAGGCATGACATTTCAGACTAATGAAAATGTTCTCTTTAAGGTATCACCTATGAAAGGGGTGATGAGGTTTGGCAAGAAGGGTAAGCTAAGTCCACGATACATTGGTCCCTTTGAGGTTCTTGAATGTGTAGGGCCAGTGACTTATAAATTGGCTTTACCTCCTAACCTGTCATGAGTTCATCCGGTATTTCATGAGTCCATGTTGAAGAGATATCATGGTGACGGGGATTATATCATTAAGTGAGACTCAATTGTGCTAGACAAGGACCTCTAATATGCGGAGGAACAGATTGCAATTCTCGATTGTGATGTCCGAAAGCTGAGGACCAAGGAGATTAAGTCCGTGAAAGTTCAATAGAAGCATCGTCCAGTTGAGGAAGCTACTTGGGAAATCGAGAGGGACATGCGCGACAAGTATCCCCAATTGTTCGTCGATTCAGGTACTACTCTATTCCTTCCTTAGCCTATTTTTCCTAAGTTTGTCACTTGGGGACGAATGATGGGTAAATTGGTATGTATTGTAACAACTGGGTTCCGTCGTTATATAAAATTCAATAGGGAAAATTTTTGGGCCGAAAAACGTTTTCGTAGTAACTTGGAATTTCCCAACCTAGTCCAGATTTGGACGAAATCAGAGTCATTAAAGTCTAGGGAAATCTGGTAACAATTGGGTAATCTAATTATGAATTCAATCATATGAGTAGAAAACTAAGACATTAAGGAACCCGTACAACTTTACGAAATTGAATTCGGGCGAGTAGAACTCCCGAAATTGATCTTAGCATGAACGGGTAGTTTCTGAGTGTTTCGAAGGTGTGTTGTGAAATGGAGGTTTGAAATTCTTAAAATTGCTCACTATTTCCGTGCAAGCCACTGAGGCGGGATTTTTGCGTCCAGGGCGGGGCCGCTGTAGCGGGGTGAGTATCGCTGCGGCGGGACAAACGCGACTTAAAGTTGGAAATAAACCCTAAAAGCGTTTTATTCTGTAATTTTCAAACTTGAGAGCTAAGGAACGAACCCAAGGGTTTTCTTGATAGTTTTCCACCATTCTTGAGGCTGAAGGTAATATTTTAACTCCCCGAATCTGTTTTTTGATCCGTAGAACGTAATCTAATGGGTAATGGGGAAGGGTTTTGATCTGGAAATTATGGTGGAGAATGACCTAATCTGGGTATAGGGATCATAGGTATGATCTAGGGTTGATAGAATTGTTAGTAATTCTTGTAATTAGTTATTGTTTATTGATTCCCGTGTTAAATTAATTGTTTGTAGACCAAGAGCAAGCGGAACAAATTAGGAAAGGGAAGAATCAAGTTTCTTAGGGAATTCAAGCTTGTTTCGAGGTAGGTGATGGTTGTTGTTTCATGTGTGTGATGTATGTTTGTTCTTGCTTCATTATAATATGAGTATGTACGCGAATGTTGCATTATTGATCACACTAGTTGTAATTGAGATAGATGAATGATGAATCCCATGAATCATGACTTAATTGTTTGATCTTGAGAATATACTTGTGATTGTGATTGTGGCTTGTTGAATGGATCAGGTGTTACGTTCCGATACACTAATTTGGATCGGTTGCCACGTTCCGACATAATATGGGATCGATTGTCACATTCTGGAATAATCATTAGATCGGGTATCACGTTCCGGTATGCTAACATTTTGGGTTTGGGTTCCATGAGAGAACCAATGACTTGATGTAATGGTGTATCTTGAGAAATGTGATATTATATGTTGCTTCGTAATTAATGATGATATTGTATATGTTCGGTGCATGCATGCTATTATTATGTTGTAATGACTTATGTATGTTGCACTTAGTGGATAACTGTGTGATCCTATCAGTACACTGTGGTTGTGTATTGATATTACACTTGCTCTTTCTTTGTTGAGTACGGGGCATCTTCAGGCGGTTATTGACAGACCTCGCTTAGAAGATCA
This sequence comes from Solanum acaule, assembly GCA_036250505.1. Taxonomy (NCBI): domain Eukaryota; kingdom Viridiplantae; phylum Streptophyta; class Magnoliopsida; order Solanales; family Solanaceae; genus Solanum; species Solanum acaule. The sequence goes on from JAJOOR010003426.1 coordinate 13,866, forward strand.
GTGATCGCTTCGAATTCAAGGGTGAGCCAGTTCTTCTTGGCTGCCATGAGTTCTTTTTTTGTTTATGTCCATATTTTGGACTTAGACTTCTAGTTAGTTGTCAGTACATTAGTTTGGGGTTGTAACCCTTCTTGTTTAGACTTATGGTTGAACTTTAGATGTTTTGGTACATTGACTTTCAGGTTCTAGGCGTATTTTTCCGCATTTGTTTAGTTGTTAGACTATTGGTTTGGAGTTTATGGGAACTCCCTATTTCTTTCCTTAGCATTTAACTTGTTTCTTTAACCTTAATGCCTTAGTATTTTGATTAAGTTGGTTAGCTAATTAGTATAAATGGTTCTCCCACCGGAAGGTTAGTGTGGGTGCCAACCACGATGGTCTGGGTCGTGACAATTTATTCTTAAGCAATAAGCTATAATATATATATATCCTTTAATTAGTTTCATTTTTATTGTACATAGCAAATATTTCGTAGTAAATTATGATACACATACATACAAGCATTTATTGGCAATTGACCCTTTTAATATCTTTTAATCTAAATAAAAGTTAAAAAATTCTTTCTATAATTGTTAATAAATAAAATAAAAATGAAATGAAAATTAAAAAGAAACTAAAACAACCATTGAGTTACATTTTTTTTCTGGCATATACTATTTCCCTATCGTTTATCCTTCACTAGTGCCTCTACAATTGTTTTGTTCTTTTTTCTCCCTATATGTTGTACAGGTAAAAAAATACGTATAAAAACAAAGAAGGTAATATAATTGTTTACAAACTACAAAGTAGTAGTGATTCAACTTCATTAAATTGAAGTTTGCTAATAATTACTTTTAACAATTGAAGAAATGAAACAAATCCATTACTGATTTAAATGCTAAGTATTGATGTTTATTACTCAATAAAAATTAATCTCCTCCTCATATCACTCATAAATATATTATAGTAAAAGTTGTAATTTAATAATTATATATAATAAAAATATTATAATAAGGATAAAGAAATAAAAATATTATAATACCAGTATTTCGATATAAAAAATAGCTATAAAAATTAAATACGAGTAAAAGAATCATATACCTTTTTATAGATTTATTACAACAAAATGTTGGAAAATTTGTCAATTGAAGAACAAAAGTTAATATTTATTTCCAAGAAAATAAGAGTAGCATAAGCCTTTTAGCCTTTTGTTCTTATTTAAACGGTGTTCATATAGTTATATTAGTAATTGTAATTTAATTTATATATATATATATATATATATATTATATCTTTTATTTTATTACTTTTTTATTGACATTTTTATGAGGAAAAATAAGAGACCAAATTCTATAAATAGAAATTATACAACAAATAACTCTCATACTTCTAATATTCAATTACTCATGCTTTGAATTAAATTTTAAGTTCCTATACAAAATATACTTAAGAGGCATCATAAAATACACAAGAAAGAAAGAATGAAAGAAAGAAAAAAAAATAATACAATACACATATCATTGTGACTTTAGTCATTAAAATTAAAAGTAGAAGGAAAAACAAAATCAACACATAATTGTCTAAGATCTTTTCAAAGCTTTCTTCTTCTTTTTCAAGTCAAACAAAGGTAGAGAGGCATCACTCTTGTTGATATTCAGTACTTCACAAATCTATCACTATTCAAAAGCTTTCTTCGCGTAAAAATTAAATTCAAGAGACATCATAGAGATATATAAGAGCAAAAAGAGAGAGAAAATAAAGAAAGAAAAAAAGAAATAGTACAATACACATATCATTACAAAAATAGAAGGGAAAAGAAATCAATACATAATTATCTAAATTCTTGTCAATATCCACTTCACAAACCTATTACTATTCAAGAGCCTTCTTCTTCTTTTTCAAGCCAAATAAAAGCATGATATAATAAAATGGTGAAAATGAAGGATAAATTTTGATAGAATATCATGAAACAAAAAATATGAATTTATATAAAAAATAATGAAAGAATACCATAAGGTTTCATATTTAATATTTAAAGGTTATGAATATGAAAAGTTGAAAATTGTGAGAGTTACGAATACATGCACATTATATCTAATAAAGAAGATATATTATAGTTGGAGGTAAAAAGTTGAGTACTTGAATATAAAGACTTTATGAGATATTAAAAATAAAATAAATAATTAAATGAAGAAAAATGGTCTAAAAAAAGAAAAAAAAAAGGATAAACATGAATGGAGGCCATAGAGAGATGTCACATCATCTTGTCTATGTCCATGCTCTCTCTATATATAGAGAGAGAGATTTGAAAGACACGAGATTGACACAAGCAGGGGATGTGATATAGAGAGAGAGATTTGAAAGACACGAGATTGACACAAGCAGGGGATGTGACATGTTGAAGTTGGATGGAATGGGAAGATACAAAGTTTGAAGTGAAAGTGAAGAAGAGAGAAGTTTTAGTGAACAAGTCTTTTTTTTTTCTTGAAAAATGAGTTCTTGATTCCATGGTCATGGTGGGTTGAGAAGAATAAAGGGATGATTTTAGATAAAAATGAAGAGTGGATTTCGGCACCACCCATTTTGGTTGTGGGTCGGGTGGATTTTTAATTTTTGGGCAAAAAATAAATAAAATCGGGTAAATCATTTAGATGAAACCATGTGTCCATTCATTAGCTTCAAGGATATACACAACCCAAAAGAATAACGGTAAGAACATATACAACCTTAAAGTATAACAGAGGGTATTGACATATTATTTATGATAGTTCGGGAGTATATTTGTCCTTTTCCCCCAAAAAAGAATAATCTAAGTTAGTTAGATTAGTCAAGGCTTACAAGTAACCCCCAAACCTTAACATCATGTAATAATCAACTAGTCCCAAGAAACCCCTTAACTGCTTAAGAGTAGTTGAAGTAGGTCAATGCTTCACAACTTTGATCTTCTGAGGATCAATAGAAACATCAACCTCCTGTGATAAAGTGACCAAGGTATTCAATTCTATAGACACCAAAGAATCATTTGTTTTCTTGGCAACAGTTAATGCCCTACCATTTAAGTAAAAACAGATCTCAAATGCAATATGTGTTCCTCCCTAGTTCTACTATATATCCGTATAGCATCCAAAAATATCGACACATGCTCCCTTAGAAAATTCTCGATCATAGAGTTCATCAAATGTTGAAATGTAGCTAGGGAATTTTATAAACCAAAAGGCATGACTAACTATTCAAAATATCCAGATTAAATCCTAAAAGCAGTCTTAGGCACATTCTCTTTTTCCATTCTCAATTGATGGTATCCAGACCTTAAGTTTCCTATAAATAATATTTTGGACCCCCCTCCCCCAACTCATTCAATAAGTCTTCTACAGTAGAGATTTAGAACTTGTTCTAGTGATTTTCTTTAAGTTCCTATAGTCTACATATAGTCTCCATGTACCATTCTTTTTGCATACTAACACAATTGGTGATGCAAAATAACTGCAGCTAGGTTAAATGATCCCTTTGATACATCATTTGATGCACTAGAATCTCAAAATATCCTTTAAAACTTAAGAATATCTATAAGGTCTCTTATTCACAGGTTCAACATTTTATTACAACTTAATAGACTTCACTTCACACCCTAATTGCTTGACAAGCTCAGAGTTTATGAAATTATGAGAACTTTCAGTGTCAATTAGTTTATGTAATCCCATTTTTGAGTGGTAACCAGTCACCTTCAAGGTTCTATATCCCAAAGAATCATTTAAGGCATGCATAAAGATCTCCATGTGTTCCACATATTGCCCCAACTCTAATTGTTCGTTCTGTTCCTTTTGTAATTCCCCACCTTATTCTTCTACCAAGTCATGCATGTTTTTTTTAATTCTTCCACTTCCAAAAAATACAACTGCTTGGAATTCCTACACTTACGCCCATGCATGTACTTGTCATTGCAAAAGTAACATAACCCTTTTGCCCTATTTTCATTGATCTTCTTTAAGCTCAAAGTTCTTTTGTTTACTCCTTTAGAAAAACTATAATTATTGGCACCAACGATAGGTAATAGAGGCTTACTATTGCTATTCTTTTGGTCCATCAACCTTCTTGTATTCATTTTGAGAATGAGTAGATGTTGGTTGTCTCACAACAACATTTAAGTATGATTTTTTGCATTCTTGGTTCCTATACACCGAGATAATGAAGTGGGATTGGTGATCTTCACAACAATATTCAACTCAGGCTTCAAGACCCCAATAACATAGCTAATAGCATTTTCTTAGGACAAATTCACCCTTGTCAAATTCCTCTCAAAGACTAATGGATACTTTGATATACTTTCCACCTGCTATTTATTTTTAAATTTATTTCATTGGGTCATCATAATCAGTCCTAATTCTCTCAACTAAAGCCATGACATACTCATTCTAGCAGGTTAGTTGCAAGTACTATGTATATCTCATGAAAGACAAATGCCATTGAATGGATTCCCCATCCAACTTCATAACTTTCATTATAACTCTTTCATCAACTACCAGATTCTTCATAGAGAAAAACTGTTCAATCTTAACCAATCAAGATCTATGATGTTTCCCACAAAATCTTAAGAATTCTATTCTTGACAATCGATTGAAATTTGATTGATGAAAATGAGAATTATTATCATTATTAGGTATTCTTTCTCTTTTTCTTTAAACCCCTACTCCTTCATTTTGATTAGGGGTTTCCTCTTGTACCAATGGAACAATAATCCTTTGATTTTCCTAGCAACTTCCTTTTGGCGCAAATGAAATACAGTTATTTCATTTACTGTATGATCCAACTTCTCCCGAGACGAGACCTTTCCCACAAAGTTTTCAAATTTTTATTATGGGATTCTGCTATCATTTCACTAAATCTATAATTTTTGCAGTAGGATTCTCATTGTTTGATTCTCCAATTGATCGCATTCCTTTCACCATGGATCGTAAAAATCTAATACCAATGTTACTCAATTGCAGGATTCACATGAATTTGAATATTGAATGATATTCCAGGAGGGGACAATCTCAGAAAGAAGGAGAGGAATAAAATTTAGGAGAAGAAGGAACTATGTATATTTCATATGATGAATGTAAACTGATAATTATAATATCTATTTATTTATATAAAATACATCTTGATAGACTTATTCTATCTAACAAAATTAGTTACTACTAACAGTCCCAACTAACTTTTAGAACACTAGTTATTGACTTAGGGGTGTACATGGTATGATATTGTGTTTGAAATTTCGCTATGGTAATTTTAGTATTCAATTTTAAAAATTATTGTACCATTACCATACCAAATTTAATTTGGTATGGTTCGATATTTCGAAGTTTGATTTCAGTATTTTGCGGTATGGTGAATCGATAACTATAGTTTATTCAATTTTGACTAATATATATTCGTATAATAGAGTATTATGACTTTGACAATTCAAAAAGGTCTCAATTGTATCAGACTAACACATTACACATGTAGAAATATATATTCAAAAGAAAGTACAAACATCTCCTTTTGTTAACCAATTATGTCATGCCTCGAGACTATACCCTGGACGTGTCACAACTTTTTTCAAATCACATGCTTGTTATAAGGAATCCCTTGTGTACTATCAGAGGTTGATTCACAGAGAATTTCTAATAAATTATTCTATTAACTACATATTTATTTTGGGTTTGAAAAATAATACACGTTTTACATTTTAAACTAATTAAATCATCTTAATGTTAAATCAATGGCTAGAAATAAGCCATATATTTCTAGTATATTATTACTTACTATATATAAGGGGCTAGGGAAGCACCTCTTCATCGACATGCTTGCTTCCCTAGCCAAGGGTAAGATGGACATTTCATTAATATTTTCTTAATATTATGCTTAAAATATGTTGTACTTGGCTGTTTCATAATTACACTTCCTTAGTATTGGACATAAAAGCCCTTCCATTTTTCGTTCTCAGCCTCAAAAATGGGCCCAATTTTCCAAGCAGGTAGCCATTCTTTTTCTTCCTTTTTCCCTCTACTAATACAGTAGTTAATACATATGGGTCCCCCTTTAAAACACATTACTTTATTTGTTAGTACTACATTTTCACAGACAAAAAAAAAAATTGTGTTTAGAGTGAAAAAAATACCGAATATTGAATAATTATGTCTTTTTACATAAATAATACTATAAATCATAATAATTAACAATTTAAATATTAAAAATTTATATGAAAAAAATCGATTGACTTTCGAAATTCTATTGATACCATATAAAATAAGTTAGACAATAAATATATACTGTTTGAAAATGACGTAAAAAATATTATAAATTACAGTAGCAAACAGTTTTAAAAAAATAAATTAAAATACATAATAAAAAACCATCTGATTCTAAAAAAATCTATTAATACCGCATAAATTGAGACATGAAAAGTCACATGTATATTATTTGAATATTACGTTAAAAAGTACTATAAATTACAATAATTTACAACTTAATATATGTAAAAGACATACTTCTAAAGAAAGTGGTTAATATTAAAATTCTATATATGCCACATAAATTGGAACAAAGAAAGTATAATAAATTATTTTTAAAATTATGTAAAAAAGTACTAACAACTTAAAACACTTTTAAAATCATACAAAAAATTGGATAACTTCTCAAGTTTCATAATATCACATAAATTAAAACGAAAAATCAATATATATTAGGCCCCGTGCTAGCATGGGACTTGTATCTAGTATGTTAAGAACAATCATCAGATTAAATAATACAAGAGATAATATGATGTTATTTTCTTATCTCAAAATTTTAGGATTTGTTATAAAATTTACTCACTTATATATAATATTTTGGAATAACTTTTTTGATAGTTTTTCATTTTTGATCCAAAGAGAGTACAAAATTCTATCATAAATTAGAAGAATTTTTTTTTATTATTGTATTTTATTTTAAAAACTATTGACACCTAGAGATAACAACAAGGCGGGATGAATTTAATCTTATGCGGGGCGATATAGATTTGACAACATGTAAGTGTGATGTGGTGCGATGCCAATTGAAACAAATTTTTAAAAATTCAATATGGGATGAGGTGCGCGTTGGAAGAATCCAAATCTAATCACTGTATATACAACGAGAATCATTGTGCAAATGGATTGACGAACTTATAAGTAAGGTTGGCAATTAGATAGGGTTTTTCCCGGTCCGATCCAATTCTGGTCTGGCTCCCGTTTCGGTAGATCCGGTACTGGTTGATGAGCCAGTAAGGAACCGGTTGGATAGGGTACCAGAATAGGTACCGAAACGGATCTCAAATTTTTATCCGATCGATTCGAATTCAATAGATTCGGTTTCGATCCAGAAGAAAAAATGGCACGTGTCAGCACCACAAAATTTTCAATTTTAAAAATTTAATTTTTAAATAATTTCAATTTTGTGTTAGTTATTTTCAATTTAAAATGTTAAAAAACTAAACGGAATTTTAATTTTTTTTTAAAACTGCTTGTCTAAAAGAAAAATGTAGTTAAAAAAATGAAAACAAATTTTATCCTACTTTTACACTATGCAAAAAATACGGATCCAACTACCCACTACTATCATTTTTGAAATTTAAATTTGTGCATATAATTAAATAAATAATAGACAGAAAAACTATAATAGTTTTTTTAGGATTTCTTTTTTCAGTTTTTAAGAAGAGCAACTTTCATAAATAGCAAACATAAAAATCATATTTGTATGTTATAACTATAGTTTGCATAATTGCGCTCCATAAAAATTTTTATGCTTGCTATGGAGCTTTTTATTTGTATAATTCGCTACAAACATCCAATTTTATATAAATTGTTCATTTTTGTATAAATTCATTTATACATTATAATTTGTATAATAAGATTTGTATTTGTACAATTATAAGTGTATAGGACGAAAATATATGTATTTGTATATACCGAAATGTATAAAATGACTAATTATATACCAAATCAGATGGCAAAAAAAGGGAATGTTTGCTGCGAATTACAATTAAAATAAACTATGGCTATAACATTTAATTTGAATTAATAGTTTGCTATTTCATACAATTTTCCCTTAGAAATCAAATTGTGCACAATAACTATACATTTCTTTTTAAACTTTTTTCAAAATATAATTTTTTAAGACAAAAAAGAAGAAAATAATTATGCACCATAATCATTTTTCGGTTACAAAATTCGATTTTTTTTAAAAAATGTTTTACAAAAAATTTGTAGATCAACATTTTAAAATAAAAAAGAAATCCAAAACTACCTAAACATGAGAATAACTTACTTAAACTGTCTTACATAATTTACACATCGTTCCAATTTCCCATTGCAGGATCTCACGAGTCACGCTCATCATTTTCTCATGGGAATAGAAGATCTGCTCCTCTTTATAGATTACACATCATAGCAATAGACTATATTCAAAAACTAATTTGTATGAGGAAAATCATATCATGAAAGAAACTTTTCCAACATGAAGGTGCTTCATGTATATATATATACCTTTCTTTTTCTGCTAACATTAAAGAATTGTCTTTATTTGTCTACTTTCCAAACTTATATAATGTACTAATTCCTAATCTATATTGGTGTATTAGTATTTGAAGGGAGATCAAATCCATGCAACCATTATTAGGTCCGTGAATTCATGTAACAGTTTTTATCTCTATAGTTAAGTATTTTCATGTTAAGAGACAAGATTCTTTTAATTATTTTGTATGATAAATGAATATGAAAATTTTGATGAAATGAATAGTCAGTTCCCTCAGAGTTTAGGAATACAAGATTTCGTACATCTTCAACACCAAAAAGTAAAAGTCCACGTTCAAACTTGATTCATACATTACTTAGTACATCAGAAGAAGGAAATTGTCGTCATGAATAAAGAAAGTATTCTGATTGAGAAAAAAATAAAGGCTAGAAAGAAGTTCTATTGGTATGGTCCTAATTAATTGCCTTATTTTGGAGCATATTTTTTCTTTTTGCATTCGATAGCTAACCACATCTATGCGAGTTTCTTAACAATTTCCAATTCAATATAAAGGAGTTACTATTTGTTAACAATAGATAGGAGGATATTCAAATTAATATATCTATCTATATATTACATTTTTGAATATTGAATTAAAAAAAACTAAACTTAGAATGAGATGTTGTAGTTATATATATTGGTTAATAATTATTGCAAATTGTTAAATTTTGTTGATTATTTTAAAAAAAATATTTTTAATGATTTTAAGTTTTTTTTTTTTTGCAGAATGGTTGGTGTTTTTTTGTTTATATTTGATATGACTTTTGTTAGGAATATTTTAATTTAATCTAATGATTAAATTTTCTCATATCTTTATTATTTTAACCAGAGAATAATATTGATAGGTTAGAGCATTTATTATTTTGAATTTCTACATTAATTGTTTTAATTTAAAATTTACTAAGCCTGTTTGTAATTCTATTTTTGTGGGAAGTTATCATATTTCAAAAACAAGCTTTTTAATAACAATTTTAAAATTAATTAATAACTAAAAATAAATATAAAAATTGCAAACACTAAAAAAGAAGAAAAAAAACCGAAAATACTAAATTTCAAATTTTTACTATTACTTTATCTTTTTATAATTTTTTTAAATTCAAATTAAAAATTTTAATTTGAAATATTTTAACTATTTTTCCATAACTACGCCTTATTTATAGCAAAAAAAATGCAGAGTACTTTTAAAATCAGTCAATTTCAAGTTTTCTTTGCCAATTTTAAAATTTTTGCATAAAAAAGTAGTGAAAACAAATATACTTCCAATTCATTTTTCCTCAACATTTCAATTTATTTTGGTATGCAAAACAATAAGAGAGGTAGAAATATATTTATGTAAAATGAATCTAGACATTATCCACTCCTACTAAATTGCACATTAAAAAAATTAAAAAGAATTTTTTTTAAAAAAAATTCTAACTTCCCACTTCTAAATAGTTTCAAAAGGTGTTATAATGAAGTTTATTAAGATTAGTTTATACATAACTAAAAAATAAATAGTTTGAAACTTCAATTTAAAATTATAAATATATATTGGTGCTCGTGCGTTGAATTAAAAATTATTTATTTTTATGATATTTTTATATTTAAATATTCATCTATGTGACGTTAAAAATAAAATAATTATCATGAAAAAATAATAATCAATTCAACAAATGCACACATCGAGAGGTGATAGTGTCGTGTGTCAGTACCATAAAATTCAGTAGTTTTAAATTTATAAAATTAGATTTAAAAAAATATTATTTAATATTTTAAAATTTACTTTTAAGTGTCACTTTTTTTCCCGTTCGTGAGGAATTAGTCATTTTTTCTAAAAAAATGTTTATCTTTACTTAGATAACAATTAGAGGAGTAGAAGAGTAAAAACTTGATCAATTTGAAATGAATAAAGAGTTGTGATGTATTTTTGTACTCATCTTTTTAACTGACTATTAACACAAGAATTTATTATTAGACAAATATTTTAATATTATTATGAGAAATATTTAAAAATAAATAAATTATTTAGTTTACACAAAATCTCTCCATTGAGAGAAAGAGTAATGAATAATTGTGTTTTTTTTCATATTTTAATTTGAGAAAGCGTACCCATATATTTTCTTAATTAATGCATTCTTATTAAATTTTAATACTGATATATTTTTGAAATGTTTGTTTAAGAATATATAATTATAATATTTATTTTTATCAAAAATATTATTTGATGATCATGCACATGCATTTAGATGATTTGTTCCTTTGGTTATATAAAATTTATGTTATTAAGTACATGCATCGATAATAAGATGACAATTATATTTTTATAAAATCAAAATAGTGTAATGTATTTTAACAATTAAATATTTTTTAATAATTTCCGCGCAACAAGCGGGCAGATATACTAGTATATATATATAAAAGCATGGCAACGACTATTTAGCCGTTTGGGTGGACTTTTTCTATTGTAACCGTTTGTGGGGGGGGGGGGGGGGTTACACTAACGGCTGACAATCAGCCCCCATTCCCAACAACACCCCCTACCCCTCTTTAACCCCGTAACACTATAAATATATCCTTATGTCTTTCATTTATCTCACAAATTCACAAACTATTTTATTAACATCTTACAAAATTTCTCAATTCTAAATCTCTCTTATCAATTATAACTTTTATTTTGTGCTATTGATTTGTTGGAGTTCGGACTTCGGAGATTTTTTTGAAGTAAATTGCAAGCTTTAATTGACATCTCTTAATTCTGACTTTGTTTATACGTCTGCTTTTAAGTAGACGTTCGGTACATTTATTCCAACTTTAATCTCTTTATTTGTTAATTTATTAAGTTACTTTATTTTTTTAATATTTATCTTGCTTGTTTTTCTTAATATTTAATTATTTTAAACTTTAAAAATGAATTTGAAAAACATAGTGATAAAAGACCAATGTGTGCAAAAAATATTCTTCTAGGGGAGGAACTAGTAGTTGTACTTCTGAACATTTGCTACCTAGATTTAGAATTAATACTGATGATAATACTCATGTTGATAAAACTTATTTTATGTCACGGCCAAATATTATTGATTTTAATTCTGAAAATGAAATAGATCATGATACATAAATAGATGTTTTACAAATTTTGAGGAAGAGTTAGATGAGGAAGTAGAAATAGAAGTAGAAGAGGATGATAACACTCCTACCCCTACTAGTCCGACTACTGATTCACCATTACAAAATGATATCCCTTCTTTACCTACATTTTCAAAGACTTACAGTGTTAAAAGATCTTTAGTTTGAATTTTTTTGATACAAAATGAGGAAAAAACTATTACTATTTGCATAAAATGTAAAATAAATCATGAGTTAGTTGAATACGGGAGCGCATGGGGGACGAACGGCTAAGAACACATTTGAGAGGGTGTAACAAAAAAAAAATGTTCACCTAGATGATATCAAAAGGGCTAAAAAAAAGGCAATACCCATAACTGAAAAAATCTATAGGAGGTTCTAATATAGTTTAAAGTGTGTTAAGTATGTCTAACACGATTGTTGGGTTTTAAAAGGCGTGAATGGAAAATGAAGAGGTGCGACTTTTATGAAGAGTTGTGACTTTTATGAAAAGTTGCGAATTTTACGAAGAGTTGTGACTTGTATGAAAAGTTGTGACTTTTATGAAAGGTTGTGACCTTTTCGGTAAGGCACAATAAGCACTATTTCACACTATCCTTTGTTGTCTATAAATAGAGAGCTTCCTCTTATTTTTCAACAAAAAAAAGAACCAATTTTCTGGACTTCTACTACTGCTACTACTAAATCTAGTATTCTAAGTATACTTTACTGCCGTTGAGTGGTTCGCTGACACCGTAGTTTTAGGTACCAATACACCAGTAAGTAAGATCATTCTATCCTGGGAGGATATATTTCATTAACCTTGGGTACTTGAGGGGAATAATTTCCTTCAGGGAACACTGTGCATTCAGTGGGCTCGATTTTCTTTCTTTGAGAAAAATATTTTGTATATTGTTTCTAATCTGTTTCTGATTCTATTTTCTCTGCTAGTTTTAATTTTCTAGTTTTGAAAATACTCTTTAAACTTTGTTGTTTCTTACCAAGTTCTTCAAAGTTTTGTTCTAAGTATCTTAGGAATATAAGATGAACAACAACAATCTTAAGGAAATTACTATACTATTGGTGTTTCTTGTATTCTATTGATTGAGGGAAACATATCATGGAAGTAGAAGATTAATGCATTACTTCTTCAGAATTCGGTGCCTTGTTTAGCAAGATCGAATTGAAAATGTACCATAAAAATTGGTTGTATTCCGGTTAAAGATGACACCAGGTAACCTTCTTATTATTTATCTAAGGAGGAAAATAGTTTCCTGAAGTTAATTTTTTTGATATTTATCATGTGTATCTTTGGAAAAAAATCTACAAACCATATGTTTCGGAATGAATTTTCCTGGTAAATAGTGTTGCCTTTAAAATTCTTTAGTTTGCAGAATGATGTTTGATAAAATAGTATGTCAAAATGTCATAGTTGGAAGGCTATTTGAAAAGAAAAGCATTTATATGTGATAATCTAAGAATATGTTTTAATCTGTTTGGAGAAAAAAAAACTTTTGTAGTTTTGTATTCCGTGTGAAATTTGATTGTGTCTGATTGTTGTAGACTAAAATCTTTTGTAGTTTTTACTCTGGATAAATTGGACTATGCAATTGGTTTGAAGAATATGAAAACTTCACCTAATAAGTCAGTGTTGTACTTTTGGTTTTCTATAAACGTCATTGTCAAATAGAAACAAATTGTACAATTTTTTGTCTTTATTATTAGTATTCTAAATACTAAGTGATATGTCTAACTGTGATAGGATAAAAAAAAGACCAGTGACTTAAAGTGTGTGATTTTGTGCCTGTAATAGGTGCCTCTATGAAATGAACTTTAACACTATGTAAAGAGTGTCAAAGAGAATTGAAGCACTATAATTCTTTCGTAGAATAATATTTCCAAAAGAGGTTTCATGCTGCCAATGACATTTTGATAGTCTGGGACAATATGTGGAATTTTGTTTTTCAACTATTTGAAAAATATTTTTGAGATCATAGTTAAAATGTGGGGGGTTCTTTGCTTATGACAAAGATAAAATTAGACTTAGTGTTTAATTTAAATTTGGAGCACAAGATATGAAATTCGATGATACTTTTGTATTATGTTAGACCCACAAAATTCTTGGAGTATATTTGATATTGTGGTCATTGAGTTTCTCTTTTACTAGTATATGGTATGACTAGTATGAAACTACCAAATTATATGGATACTTGTTCAAAATGATTGTGTTCTTTTATGAAAACGTGTCACTTAAAATGTTGTGATTTTTCATGAAAAGATATGTCTATTAAATATAGCTATTTGTATAGACATGAATATTGGTGAATAATCATTTGAAATATTTTGTAAAAGAAGCATTTTGATTATATTGCCTTTATTGGACCCGATAAAACTTTGTTCATGGGTAATTCCATAACAATCAAATTGAAAGTTATGGAAAGCTCCCTCTAAAAAGGACATTTGACAAGGCGATGACTCTAAACAATGTTTGCATCACACAAAATTGTAAGAAATAGGAACAAATATTTGTGAGAAAAAGCTACCTCGCGGAGAGCTTTTCAAACTCATTATTTTTATTGGTTCTTACTTGCTTGAGTCAAACTGTTTGTGACATGAACACTTGGGACATGTCAATTACAAAACCTTGTAAGGAAAATTGATCAAATTAAATTTTTCGTCTAACTTTGAGTGCAATAAATAAAAATGTCAAGGTTGTGTGGAATCTAAGTATGCTGAGCATTCTTATAAATTTGTTGAAAGAAATTCTAATCCCTTAGAGTTGATTTACACTGACATTTTTTATATGAAGTCAACACCATATCGTGGTGGGAAAAAGTATCTCATAACTTTCATTGACAATTGCATTAGAAATGACTGTCTATTTGCTGAATGGTAAGGATGAAGCAATAGAACCATCTAGACAATATAATATTGAAGTTGAAAATCAGTTGGGAAAAAGATAAGAAGTGATAGGGATGGAGAGTATAAATCTCCTTTTATAGAAATATGTTTGGAAAGTGTATTTATTCATCAAACTACTACCCTATTTACCTCAATCTAATGGAACTGTAGAATGAAAAAAGAATCGAACTTTGAAGGAAATGATGGCTACAAAGTTCAGGTTTACCACAAAACTTGTGTGGAGAAGCTATCCTTACAGCAAAAGAAAACAACAAAAAGTTTTGTCTTTTCAGAAAGAAAGCAATGAAAAGTTTTGTTTGTTCAGGACACAATCTATTCCATATGAGAAATGGAAAGAAAATCCAACTTGAAATATTTCAAAGTGTAGGGGTATCTAGCCAAAGTCCAAGTTTCTATTCCTAAAAGGATTAAAATAGGACCTAAGAATTGTGGACTGTAAAATTAGACTTGAGTAGTCTAGTGAAAGGCCTAAAATACCTTGGAAAGAACAAAGGGAGAATGTACTTAATAAAGAGATTCAGACGCGTAGTAAATGTCAAAGGACATCTACTACCTTCGGAGCTGATTTTGTAACATTTCCTATGTCTTATGTGGACTCATCTTTTTGGAAAGATGGTGTCGATAGTGAGATTGATTCAATCTTGAGCAATCTTATTGGAAGTTGGTTGATCTTCCTCTAGGAAATAAACCTTTGGGTTCAAAGTGAATCTTCAAAAGGAAAATGAAAATCGATGGAACAGTTGACAAATATAAAGCAAGACTTTTTGTCAAAGGCCTTAGACAAAAACTAGGTCTTGATCTTGTTGACATATATACTCGTCAGTAACTAGAATTACATTCATTCGGATGTTAATATTATTAGCTGCGGTATATGACCTCCAAATTCATCAAATGAATGTGAAAACAAATGGGGAATTGGAGGAAATTTACATGGAACAGCCCCGAGGGTTTTGTGGTAAAGAAAAGAAAGTGTTTGAACTTGTTAAGTCACTTTATGAACTAAAACAAGCACCCAAACAATGACATAAGAAATTTGACCAAACCATATTGGCAAATGGATTTAAGAATAATGGAAGTGATAAATGTGTTTACATTAAAATCACAAGGTCATTGTTTGTTTGTATATTGATGACATGTTGATCATCAGTAGAGACACTAATGACATAAATGCTACTAAACATATGTTAGTAAGCAATTTTGTTATGAAAGATCTTGGAGTTGCTGATGCGATATTAGGTATAAGAATCCTTAGAACTCCATAATGTTTGGCATTGTCACGGTCTCATTGCATTGAAAAGGTACTTGACTAGTTCAAATATTTGGATTTCAATATTGTCAAGACTCCAATAAATGTGATCTTTGCATTTCGAAAGAGTGAAGGCGAAAGTGACTCACAATTGGATTGTGCTAGAGTAATGTGAAGTATGATGTATATCACGAAGTGTGCGCGATCAGATATAACATGTGCTATTAATTAGCTTAGTTGGTTCACGAGTGATCCCAATCGAACTCATTAGATGACAATGAAAAAAGTTTTGGGGTATTTAAAACATACTCAAAACTATGTCTTGCATTATAACAATATCCAATAGTATTGAAAGGATATAGTGATGCAAATTGGATCACCAAGAGCAAATAAAATAAAATCCATGAGTGGATATGTATTTACCCTTGGTGGAGGAGTAGTCTCTTGGAAATCTTCCAAAAAACCATGTATCGCTAGCTCTACAATGATCTCTGAGTTAGGTACTCTAGATAAGGCTAGTGAATAAGTTGAAAGACTCTAGAATTTTTTGATAGATATTCTTTTTTGGCCCAAACCTTTGGCATCCGTATGCATACACTTTGATAGTCAAGATGCAATAGGTAGGGCATGGAGCATGCTGTATAATAGAAAGTCTTGTCATATCAGACATAGACATAATACCGTTAGAAAACTACTCTCTAGTGGAATTATCACAATTGACTATGTAAAGTCAAAGGATATTATGTCGGATCCACTTACAAAAAGTCCTAACCAGAGAGAGTTGAAAGATCATCTAAGGAAATAGGTTTACGGCTTAAGACAAGTCATCATGTCGGTAACTCTACCTAGCAGACTGGAGATCCTAAGAGCTAGGTTCAAGGATAAAAACAAAGTTGTGACTAACAGTTCGGCATTGTCAACTAACTCAATCCATTCTCATGATGAACACAATGCTCAGGAACAATGATACAACATTAAGGCTTGTTAATGAGTTAATAAAACTTAAAGTTTTTAATAATTTGCTAAGTTTGGCAGATTTGACCAAATAATGTATCTACGCGATAAAACGGCTAGAAATCACCTATGTGAGTGTGAAGTGTAAGCCTCTTCAAAGAGGATGATTGTCAAAAGACCATCTCTCTATACACTCATGAAACTAGGAGATGTTTATGGCTGAAACTGTAACACCCCAAAAAATGGTAGGTTAAACTAGAGCCTAAAGGTAAGGTTAAAAATCATAAAATGACTCCCCGAATATTAGTAAGTCATTTAAGGTTGATATAGGGCTAAAATGAGTCAAGATCAAGGGGCAAGTTCCAAGGCAAAGGGGCCAAGCCAAGGCTGCTCCTAGCTAGGAGCACACTGCCCCACCTTCACAAGAGGGACCACGAATCGTGGTCCACTCCACGACTCGTGAAGGTGGTTGTGAAGTTCCCTTGGCATTGGAAAAATGGCCACCCAAAACCTTAGCCACTGCCTCAACTTCACGGAAGGGACCACGACTTGTGGAGCCCTTTGTGAAGGAGAATTGGGAATGGGGGCTTGGGGGCATGAAGTAGCCTAGCTACTGCCTCACCCCTCACACTTCATTGCTTGTGAGGATGCCTTGGATGAATGAGCCTTGTGCTCCAATAAAATGGCCACTGCCTCACCTTCACGGGCAGGACCACGGGTCGTGGTCCATACTACGGCTCGTGAAGGGTGGCTCGTGGTCCTTGACGAGGTGAGTTAAATAAGGGTTAGTTGGGTCATTTCCCTTTTAGTCCAATTTAAGTGGGGTTGTTTTGGGTATTTCTAAGGGAAGTATATAAGTAGTTTCTAAGTCAAAATCCATTATTCTTGGTCATTATTCACAAACACCTAATAGAAATAATAAAGCTCCCTCATCTCTCAATATTTCTCTCTCTAAACTCAAGAAGAAGAATAAGCCATTGGAGCTAGGGTTAGTAGATTTTCAAGGTTCTTCCCCAAATTTCTCGGAGTTTATTAGTCAAAGTATGAATGCTTTTCATCCTTGGGTAGCTATCACCCAAGGAGCCCCTTCAAACTATGTTTTTAAGACTCCAAATCCCCCAAATCTAGGGTTTTCAATTCATATCATGGGTCTCCTTCCAAAATGATTTCAATTGTTTAATTGTGGTTTGTTATGGTTGATAATGATGATTTATGATTGGAATAATGGAGTATTGTTGGATTTTGATGAAAATATCCCTTGGACACATGATTCCCCCTTCTTCCTAAATTATGAACTATGGTATGGCTTGATTGATGATAGGAGCTTGACAATTGATTATGTTTACATTTATTATGTTGTTGAATCATGATATCCCTCTATCTAGTGTGGTAATTCTAGAAGTTAGGGTTGATCTTGATTGGTAGCCTTGAAGGGCAACTTGTTAGGGTTTATACATGATGAGGATTGTATATGAACTTGTGATTCACTTAGAGGGTAATGATCCTATGACTTGTGTAATTGTGGTATTGATGCAAGATCCTTCTTCCATATACCCTTACACTTGATTATGCATGAAGCATGCATGTATGTTTATGATAAGCTTGTTGTGTTGATTGAAAGTCCATTCTCATGAATACACTATGAATATGATGTGAAAGGTTTACTCACATGTTGGTGATTCTAAAGTTGAAAGGACATCCTCAACTAATGAATCTATGAGCTATTATGATGTATGTTGGTTTGAGTGCCTAGTGCATTCTTTCATGAATATGAACTTAAGTAAATAATTAATATGACTTTTAAAGGGAATTATGCTTAGCACCGAGTAGATATGAAAAATGAGGTGGAAGATTTTACGTTAGAAAGTCTGGCTTTCCAATGTAAGTTGT
Organism: Solanum acaule; assembly: GCA_036250505.1. Classification (NCBI taxonomy): domain Eukaryota; kingdom Viridiplantae; phylum Streptophyta; class Magnoliopsida; order Solanales; family Solanaceae; genus Solanum; species Solanum acaule. The sequence continues at coordinate 32,494 of JAJOOR010003426.1, forward strand.
CTCATGAGATAGAAACCTTTTACGCTAGTAGTCTGGGTTTCTAGTAGCAATCTCCTTATCCCATAACTATGTGCCCACATAGGTCTTTAGCTTGTGGATCCACCTAAAAGCTATTATGTTAGTTCTACCTTAGGCAAGTAGGACACCTCTTTTCGGTGTGGGGGTAGAACACCGGATTCCATGTAGCTCACATGGTCTGTGTCGGTTAATGCTAATCTTCCCTATATGATATGAATATGAACTATGATAAGAACATGGACTTTAATTATGACTTCTTAAGAGGTACTACTTAGTATGAGTGGGGGTATGGGACTTCACTTATGCATTGCACAAGTAGACTTTAAGAGGGGTTATGGTGAGGTTCTCTTATGTTATGAAGACTTATGGATTATGTATGTAAGATATGTATGGATCTTAAGGTTGACCTTACTTATTACAAGTTATGAATATGAATGACTCCTTACTTATGTATGTTGGTTATGGATAAGGCAAAAGGTAAGATATGTATGTTGTTGGTGGCCTAAATGTGATACTTAGCATTTGATAAGGTTATGGGATCTTACCTTTGCATTGCACTAGTGTGGCTTTGGGTTGCTTATATGTTGGTTTGAATTATGTTTCTTTATGTAATGTGCACAATGGCTTTTAAACTTGAAAAATACATGATTTCAACTAAATGTCCCTTTTATGCATGTTTTAAGGATTTTTGTGCATGACTTCCATACTTAGTACATTATTTGTGCTAACCCATATTTCTCTACATTTTCTTATAACTATAGGTTCTGGTCGTTGAGACGTACTTCTTCATTCAAGTGAAGCTTGGGTTGACTATTCTCTAGGCTTGGTGAGTCCTAATGGTTCGAGGATAAGATGTCATTGTTTTCTATCTTCTATTGTACTTTCTATTTTGAGACTTTATTGATGTAAAGGGCTTTGACCCTATTTGTACTCTCTAGTGTACTAGATGGTGAATGAGACAAGGTCTAGACTCTTATTTTAGTTTATGTAAAATAAGTTGACTTTGATTGTAAAAGTTTTAATTTTCCGCCTCATTTTCTATGACTTTATGTTATGATTATGCTAAGGGCTTGTATGAGACCCCTTCGGGGTCAAGTACGCCATGTTACGTCTAGGGGGTACCTCTGGGTCGTGACAGAAATGAATACAACCGTAAGAACCATAAACAATAAAGGGTTGATTGTGTGACATATGGTTGTCTAGGTATACACCAAATCTTGACGTTTCAAAGATATCAAATCTACCGATTGACCGAGTATATCACTATGGAAAGTTCAAAGGGAACCCTACTTATTCAGATGCAATTAATTCTTGCTTGTAAAGTACACACACTTGTCTGTTTATTTGTGTTAGAGTCATTCCCCATTCATGCTGGGATTGTTGGGTTTTTACAAGGTGTGAATGGAAAATGAAGAGTTGAGACTTTTATGAAGAGTTGTGACTTTTATGAAAAGTTGCGAATTTTACGAAGAGTTGTGACTTTTACGAAAAGTTGTGACTTTTATGGAAGGTTGTGACCTTTCCGAAAGATTGTGAATTTTTCAAAGGGTTGTGACCTTTTCGGTAAGGCACAATAATCACCATTTCACACTACCCTTTGTTGTCTATAAATAGAGAGTTTCCTCTTATTTTTCAACAAAAAAAGAACCAATTTTCTAGACTTCTTTTACTACTACTAAATCTAGTATTCTAAGTGTACTTTATTGCCGTTGAGTGGTTCGCTGACACTGTGGTTTTAGGTACCGATACACCGGTGAGTAAAATCGTTCTATCCTGCGAGGATATATTCCATTAACCTCGGGTTGAGGGGAATAATTTCCTTAAGGGGACATGTGCATTCAGTTGGCTCGATTTTCTTTCTTTGAGAAAAATATTTCGTATATTGTTTCTAATTCTATTTTCTCTACTAGTTTTAATTTTCTAGTTTTGAAAATACTCTTTAAACTTTGTTGTTTCTTACCAAGTTCTTCAAAGTTTTGTTCTAAGTATTTTAGGAATACAAGATAAACAACAACGATTTCCCCGAGCACACATCACACATATAGTAAAGAAAAAGATCGTAAAGAATTAGCTAAAATGGTTGTTGTTGGCGGTTTGCCTTATTCTTTTCCTTCACATCTTGATTTTATTCATTATATTCAGGAAGTGTATAACCAATCTTTTGAAGGTATTCTAAGAAGTATAATTAAAAATGATATTTTTAAATATAAAAAAGAACATTATCGTTTATTTCGTTGTTTATTTATTTTGATGGTAGATTATCTCTTACTTCTGATATGGGACGTAGTCCTAATGGTAATGATTATTTTACTGTTACTGTTCATTAGATTTACCATGATTGGAACATGCAAAAACGAATAATAGGCTATAATTATGTTGAAGAAACTAAAATTAGTTCTTATATAGCCTCAATAATAGGCGGTATTTTACAATATTTTGGAATATGTGATAAAATAATGAGTGTCACTTTAGATAATGCTTCTAATAATTTGAAAGCAATTAATTATCTAAAATCTAGACTTTGTCTAATTGATAATGATGCTTTTCATATAAGTGTGCTGCACATATTTATAATTTGGTAGTAAAATATAGTATTGCTCAATTTGAAAATTCATGTGAAACAATTAGAATTGTTTGTAATTGGATTTTTAAAGCTAAAATAAAAGCTAGAATTACAGAATTTAAAAATTGTTGTAATGAATGCAAAATTGCATATAGAAAAGTTCCAGAAGAAGTAAGCACTAAATGAAATTCTTTATTTGAAATGCTTGAAGTTGTTTATGTTTATCAAGACTTGATACAATTAGTTTTTAATGCTCATTATGCGGACCCAAATTTAAGAATTGGCTACAAAGATTGGAAAAAGACAAAAGAACTTATTGACTTTTTAAGAACTTTTTATAATGCAACAAATGCTATTTCTGATCAATATTATCCAACTATTTCTTCTATTTTAGTAAATATTTGTGATATTTCATCTGAATTTGAAAAATATAAAGGAAAAGATCAGTTTAAAGATTCATTTAATTTTACGATTGATAAATTCAAAAACTATTTTTTTCCCTATTTTTCAAATCTATTTGGCTGCTACTTTATGCACGCCCAGCTTACAAATTAAAAGGTGTTGAAAGAATGGTTGAAACAATTTATGCAAATCTAAAAATTAGAGTTTATATAACTTCTAGTATTGAAGATTGTAAAAGTAGCATAATAACAAAAGCTAGAGATTTATATAATACATATAGAGCCATAGAAAAAAACTTTTAATAGTTGTACTTCCATCTCGTAGGCCTAGAAATGATGATTTAGATGGATTTATGAATGATTTTCTTGGTCTTGAAACTTTTATCAATAATGATTTTGATGAATATATTAAGCAAGCACGGGAAAAGATTAGAAATGAACATGGAGAACCTCAACTATTACTATGGTGGAAGAATCGTGGAGAATAATTTTTGAACCTTGCTAGGGTTGTTCGAGATGTGCTAGCGATAAGCATCATCGATAGCTTTGGAGAAAGCCTTCAACACAACGAGATTTATGTATGGAGATCATGGATATTCATTAGAAAATGATAGTTTGAACATATTAGTGTTGTTTAGAGATTGGATCAATGCGGAAACAACATATTATGGACTGCCAAAATTAAGTAGCCAATAAGAAGATGAAATACTTGGTGATAATAGTGATAATGACATGGAAGCATTGAGGGAAGAACGACAAATACAAGTTACAAAAAATGTTTCCCATTAAATGATAGAAAATTTACGAAAAGAATATCCAAAAGTTCAAATATTAATATAATATTCGATACCTAGTTCAAATAGAACCCTTTCTAGAAGGTGGCTGCGTAGATTAAATACTCTTTCTTGTATTTGTATTTGTACAATTTATTTACTTGAATAAATAGACGGCTATTCACCTTGATTTTCTTTCAAAAAATAGTCTCTTATATTTAATGCAAGTCATATTATAAATTTATTTTCAACTATTTTAATATTAGCCTAATATAAAATTGAATTTAAGCTTTTAAACTTTTTAATGTTTACTATTTATTAAAGTTTAAAGTTTAAAGTTTAAAGTTTCAAATTGAAGTTTTATAAAAAGTTAAAGGAAATCAAACTATTTTGTAAATTGTAATACTATAAGTATAAGTCTATATTAGATTATTATATATTATACTAAGCTATTAAAGTGATAATTATTTAATGATTTAATTAAATATTTTAAATTTTTGATGAATATTAAATAATATAACTATAATATATCCTTAATATAAGTTATTAAGTTATTAAAAATGTCACTCCTCGAGTCTACACCCTGGACGTGGCCGACACTTGAGAACCATTGCTGGCCCAAAGAGAACCCTTGGCCTGAGTCAACTCTCAGTGGAAGCGTCACGCCCCGAGCCTACACCCTGGACGCGACTGACACTCGAGAACCATTGTTGGCCCCAAGCGAACCCTTGTCCTGACTCAACTCTCAGCGAAAGACTTAATCGACATAAAAATAAACTCAAAAGTTAAGTTTTACTCAACTGTCTCAAAAGTAAATTCAGAATATTTTAGAAATAAAACATTCACTAGCCATAGAGGAAACTCAAGTCTAGAACATAACAACTGAAATGAACAAGACTCATGGACTATTGTCTATCTATCTATCTATGAAACCTCTAGTACTATGAGGGATGTCGGGACAAAATCCCCGGAATAAATAAGGGATCCTCCGGAAGCAAAGAGGCTCACTAAACAACTCTGGAACACGACAGGATCAACGAAGCACTGGTTGATGATCCTGGTTACCTATATCTGCATCATGAAAGATGCAGGGCAAAGGCGTCAGTAAATGGAATGTATGAGCATGCAAGGAGAAATCTAAAACATGACATAAGCTTGAACTGGAACTGAAGAAACCACTTACCTTGTGTCAACTCAACTCTATACAATATAAAAGCAATGACAATAATGCGATATAAAGAAAAGCTTTTAAAACAGTAAATCACAATTCAATGTATTTAAGAATACAAGATAACTCAGTTTGTATGTAAAAATAAAAAATAACTATGTTTGGGAGATTCTCTAACCGACAACCATCACTATGAGCTATGTGATGATACAACGTCTCGCCTATGCTGCTAGAATTGTCCTATACTTTGCCGGGGTATAGAAATACTCATTAAGTGGATCAACTAAGCTATGTCTAAAAAGCAATAAGGAATCATTTAAAAAGTATGACCCTTTCTACCCACGTTGGCTACATGGTTTATGGGGGATGTAAGTTGTTTGAACTCTCCTCCATATCGGTGCTCAATACTACTCCCAAAATATAACTTAGCTCATATGTTTTTTTAAAAAACGTTTCCTTATCCTCAACTTTGAGATTATTACTCAAAAGATTTTTCTAAAAAGAGATAGTACTCAAAACTCCTCATGAAACTCAGTTGAGAATTGGTGTTTCCTCTCATCTTATATGTAAAACCATTTACTCTTGGGAATACTTAGTTCCAATAAATCATTTCGAAAAAAATGAACTCAACTCTCCTCATCCTCAAACTCAAGTTCTCAAGTCTTAAAAAAAGTTTTAAAAGATTGTTAAAGGCTCGAAAGAACTCTCAAGACTTTACTCTTAACTCTACCTTGAATTGGAATTATGAATTCACGGGTTATTCTTTGGAATGTAGGACCTCTCAACGATTTAGGAGGGTTAAGATAGTTGATCACAAGAACGGGCGAAGACCTAAATTATAAAACACTTGTGCAACGCGGAGATGAAATTAAATTTTTGGTCGCGAAAATATTCTTGGAGGCAGAGGACTCCGTATACTCTCCGTGATACGGAGAGGAGGGAGAATCTGGGGACTGAAATTCTAAGCGCCTCTGCGACGCGGGCTTGGGCTTAATCATTTGCCCGATCTTTTCCTCTCCTCCCACTCTCGATTCAACTCATACCCAGTGCAATTCTAAGGTCAGAATTCATGAATTTTCATTACTCTGAACAGTTCCAGTGAAACCTACACGGAGAACTTTCCATTAACTCCACTCATTCGCAAACCCTCGCCTCATGAACTCAAACAACACTAAATTCCCAATTAAATTCAAGAACTAAGAACAACACTTTAAGAACACTCATCAAGAACTTAAATTCATCAATCTTTATGGATGGATTCGAATATGTAAATCATGATTGGAAAGTGGGTGAATGAACCTAACACTATGAAAACTTACATACCTTAATTTGGCGAAATCACTCGACAAATCTCCCGAATCTTTGACGAACGCCTTGAACTCCTCTCAAACTTTAGCATATTTAGGATTATGAAAACTAACCCAAATCAGATTTGACCCCAAAATATTACTAAATTCGTTTTAAGCTAATGGGGTAGGAAAAGACCAAAATACCCCTCATTAATTTGGGTAACTTTTCTCAACTGGACAAGCAAACTTCAAACGGACATATCTCCCTTATTCAAACTCGAAACTTAGCAAACTCGGCGTCTTTGGAAAGAGGATTCTAAGACCTTTCATTTGATATCTTATGGGCCACCTAACCCATCTTGTACTAAAAGTTATGGTATTTTGAAGTTGACCCAAAACTCATAACGTGCAAAATTTTCAAATTGGCTCTTTCTAAATTAGTTCTTTCTATATTTAGCTCTTTCTAAGGAGGGATGTTATAGGAAGAATTAATCAACAACATAAGAACTAAAAAGTAACTTTACTCAACTGTCTCAAATAAATACTTAGAATATTTAGAAATAAAACATTTAACTGACCAAAAGGAAACTCAAGTCTTTAAACATTAAACACTGGAAATGAAAAAAAGACTCATGAACTACTACTGTCTATCTATCTATAAAGCCTCTAATACTATGAGGAATGTCGGGATAAGACCCTCGATCATCCTAACAAAACTGAAATAACAGGACAAAAATAAATGAGGGATCCGCCGAAAGCAAGGAGGCCCACCAAAGCTAACTTGAACTACTATGGTATCAACAAAGTGCCTGTTGATCACCTTGATCTCCTGTATCTGCATCATGAAATGATGCAGGCTAAATGACATCAGTACATTGAATGTAAGAACATGTAAGGGGAATACTGAACATAACATAAAAGATTGAACTTGGAAAGAAGGAAACATACTCACCTCAACGCTACTCAACTCAACCTCAACTCAAGAATACTCAACTCAAAGCAGTATAAAAACAACAGTAAAAATGTAGTTTATATAAAGCATTTAATATAGTAGATAACAACTTAGTGTATTTAAAAATACAATAATAACTCATATTTGTATGTAAAGATACAAATTAACTCTGTTTTGGAGATTCTCTAACTGACAACCATCACTATGAGCTATATGATAATATAGCGTCTTGCCCACGTTACCATAACTGTCCTATACTTTGTTGGGGTATAAATCTTCTCACTAAGTGGATCCACTAATCTTTGCTTAAAAATCAATAAAGAATCATCTAAAAAGTATGATCCTTTCTACCCACGTTGGCTACATAGTTTATGAGGACTTTGAGTTATCTAAACTCGTCCCCATAACGGTGCTCAATACTACTCCCAAAATATAACTTAGCTCATATGTTTAAAATAATTTCCTCATCCTCAAACTTTGAGATTATTACTCAAAAGGTTTCTCTTAAAAGAGATAGTACTCAAAACTCCTCATAACTCATTTGGAAATCAAAGTTTCCTCCTCATTTTAAATGTAAAAGTTTTTACTCTTGGGAATACTTATTTTCCATATATTCATTTTGAAAAATGAAACTCAACTCTAATCATCCTCATACTCAAATGCTCTAGTCTTAGAACAAGTTTTAAAAGATTGTAAAAGACCTTTAAAAAAGACTCGAAAGAACTCGCAAGACTTAACTCTTACTCTACCTTGAATTTGAATTATGAATTAAAGGTTATGATTCATGTTATGAATGATTTCTGAATGTTTAAATGTTGTTTAGAGTAGTTAGAATCAATAGGGAGTAAAGGTACACTTTAAAAGGACTTAGACGGAGCAAACGATTGAAAAATAGAACGGGGCAGGCGACCCTGGCGCACTGAGTAGCGCGGGGCGCCAGCCTCTAAACTTCTGAAGGGTAGTTGGGGCACACTGAGTAGTGTGGGGCGCCAGGCCCCAAACTACATACCAGTAGTTTGGGCGTTATGGCTGGCGCTATTCCCCATACCCCTGCCTAGAAACCGATAAATTTTCTTGTTCTTTTTCATATCGTAACTCATCTAGAATCGAACGATTCCCCCTCAAACTCTTTTGGATTCTCAGACCCATCATAATTACAAAGAAATTCACCCTAAATTACTTAAGAACAATACTCAAACACAAGATTCTTATCGCAAGAACTCAACGAAACCTCATACATAATGAACAAATCACAAACTTCAAGAAACCCATAAAGAATTCATCAAGAACTCAAATATACTCAATCTTATGAATGAAATTTGAATATGTAAATCATGATTGGTGTGTGGGTGAACGAACCCAGTACTATGAAAAGTTACATACCTCTTAGGGATCAAACCATTGGAGAAACAATACGCGATTCACAAGAAATCATGATGAACACCTTGAACCTTCCATCATTTTTCCTCTTGAACGCTCTTCTAAAACACTAAGCATAATTAGGATTGTGAAAACTGAACCAAATCAGTTTAGATCCCTAAAACCTTACTAAAAATGTTTTACTATATCACATGCCACACCCAACCCCCACGCCCACATACCCATGTTTTCTTTCCATCCACGTAGATTTTTCTTTCTCTTCCAACTTCTCCATTTTTCTTCTTCTCCATTCAAACTAAAACTGCCACATATATTAACAAGCCTCAAGGTGATCCTCTTAAAGTTGAATTTACTATCATAACCCAAGGTACACCCTAGGAGTAACATGGCATATAGGACCCTGAGAAGCCCTACACAACCACATAGCATGCATCATATATTATAGAAAATCAAGAGTTTTAAAACAACATTTCACATCAAGAGTTTATAAAACAAAGCGGAAGTCTACATAGTCTCAATCGACATCTATTACATCAAGAGTGAACAGGACGTAACCCTGGCATCACATACAATGTCTGAAAAGTAAGATTGAAAGTGATAAAGGATTGGTCCTTGAAACATGAGGAGTCACCACTACTAAGTACGATCAAGGTGACTCCTAGCCACGGGAATGAGAACATGTAACGTCAGACCCTACATTGGAGAAAACAATGTAGTCAAGAGTATGCATTAGTACAAAAATGTACCAATTATAATAGAAATGCATAGAGATATAAATCATGCTAAAATTCAACTTTTCATGCTCGTGCAAAGACCAAGTTAAAACCGCAAGAAAAATTTAGAAATCATCATAATAGTCATAGTCAAATGCAAGTAAAACTTCTCTTTTGAACACTTGGGAAATACTTCTTTAAGTAACCTGAGTTCATCATTAGTGTGGGAATTAGTCTTAACTGACATAGAGACCATGTGAGATATAACATGGAATCCGGTGTCTGCCCTACACCGAAAAGGGGTGTCCTTACTTTCCAAGGCAAGAACCTTAACTTCTAGCTTACGTGGATCCACTAGCTAATGTCTATCTAAGACAATCTTCCTATGGTGGCACATAGGTATGGGATGATGGGATTGCTACTAGAAACCCGACCTCTAGCTATGGGAGAGCTTCCATCTCAATATCCTTTTGGTGCTAAGCATAAATCCCACAGAATAGTCACAATTCTTTACTTGACTTATCTTTCATAAAAGGCAATTCAACTAGCCAATCCAAGCTAAATTTCTTTAGAATAGCTCCTAAACTTGATTCTAAGTTAGTTAAGAAAACCATTCAACTCTTAAGAATCCTAATGTGAGAAAATCCTTTCACATGCATGTATTGAGTGATATGTGAGAAATCATTTCACAACAACAACATCAACATATAAGATTTACTCTCAAAGCATCTTAAATCATAACTTCCTCTTTGAACATAAGGAACATGCATATTTTCATTAACTCTTCTTTCATGGCTAGTAGCCCTCATTATAGCATCTTATCCTAGAAAACATGGGGCATGCACGGTTCATGTGGATTCATATTAAAATAATAGAATTATCTCAATTCATGCTTAATAAATCATAAAACGATCAATTGAATCGAAATAGAAAGGAACCCATAACATAGAAGAAAACCCAAACTTCAATTGGGAAATTCTAACTTCAAAATTAGGGAATTTAGGAACTTTATGGAGGAAAGGGCTCCATAGATGAAGACTATCATACCTTAGTACTCAAAGCCCTTAAGAAATTTGATGAATCAGAGACTTGATCTTGAAACCCTAGGTTTATTCCTTATTCTTCTTCTAGAGAGAAAAATATTTTGGAGAGGATGAACTTGTTCTTCTTTTTGGTTAATTTGAGAGAATGAATTGAATGGGTGATTTTGGTGGTAAAAACCATTATATAGGGCTTTGGGTAAAGGGTAAAATGACGGGATATTGAATTAAAATAATTATGAAATGACCCAAAAGCCCTTAACTAAATAACTCCCGACAACATCGCCGGTGGAGACCTACTATCTGTGGTTCCACCTACAGACCATCCTGGTCGACCGTCGATGGGTTCAGAGACTTTTTCTCTAGGCCTTCGAACGACGGGACCCATATATGGTCCGTCGATCAAACTACGATCCGTGCATGGCTTTCGTGGTTCAACTGAATTTTTAAAAAAATCTCACTAAGTGTGAGACTCACGTACAAGACCTACCTACGGCTCGTGGATAGAACAATGGGCCGTCTTGGTGGACCTTCACAAAGTACTGTAACTAGACACTTCAACTCAACTTTGGCCTTGCCAACAACGGTGCAACCTACGGTCCGTTGTCCCACCAACAGACCGTTGGTGGCTCCGTCGATGCTGGCACCAGACATTTGAAAAACTGAATTTTTTCCCTTTTTGAATCTAAGGTGTTACATTTATCAATGATTTACCTCAACAAGGTCCAAGATCAAAGTATGTATTCCTAAATTATTATAATATTTTCATAATAATTAATTCACTTTCTTTCTCAAAATAATTTTTTTTCAATGATTGTGGCATGTACACATGTTTATTTGCTAAATATATTAGCAATGGAGTTTTTGATAAGGGTCACATTAACAATGATGTAAAATATCATCGTCAAAGGTACGCCACAATTCTATGACAGCATGGAAGAATCAAGAATGTTGATGGCGTAATTAGTGAGAGCGAAGTAATTGGCAATATTGTAACACCCGGAAAACTAGTAAGCTAAACTATAGAGTTCTAGAGCTTAACGTGAGGGTTAGAATCGTAAATATAACTTCCCATACTTAGAATGAAGGTTTTAGGGTTAGGGTGTCAAGGTACGACCCCCCAAGGACCAACCAAGGGTCCTTGAGGGGGACCCAAAACAACCCCTAGAAACTGCCCAAAAATGGGCAACCTACAAATGGGACTCACGCCCAGTAGCTTGACCCATGCCCCATGGGAAGGGGTGGTGGGTCAAGACCCCAACTTGGGACCTGCCACCAATGGATGACCAACATGGCATGTGGGTCCATGCACGGCCCGTGGGTCAGGGTCTCGTGGGTTGGGCAGTGTTGTGATTAGGTCGGTTAAGTGAAGGGGCTTAGGGAATATTCTAGAATTAATTAGGGGAATTTTATTAGTAATTAGGCCACCTATATAAAGCTAATCTACCCTTAATTAGATGTTCTAAATCATTATTTCAATTTACCTAAAGAGACCCAATTCCCTCCAAGAAATTCTCTCTCTAGAAAGAAGAAGAAGAAGAAGAAGAAGAAGGGTTCAAGTTAGGGAAAATTCCTCCATTGATGCAAGCTTTGCAAGGGATTTAGAATCAAGGTATGATAGCTTATTAATCCATGGATTCTTCTATCCATGGATCCCCCTAGACTTCCCCCAATTGTGAAGATAAACCCCAATTCTAGCTAGGGTTTCTTCCTACATTGTGGCCTAAGTTGAGTATGATTCCAATTGAGTGGATAGTACTTGTTTATGATTGATTTAGTATTGAATTTTTTTATTATGTGTTTTCCATGGTTAACCCTAGTTTAATTGATGAAATTGTAGTAATGTGGGTTTATGCCATGAAAGGTGAAATTGAGGATTCATAGGTGATCTTCTAGAATTGATGACTTGTATAGTAATTGTTCAAGAATAGAAGCTTGTAGACATGAATTGAATTATATTATAGTGTATATGATGGATCATGACTAGTAAAGGTTGAAGATGAACCTTTATGATGATTTATGACTAGAATCACTTGATAATGAAGAATGTGATTAGAATGCCTTGAAATCTAGGTATGTATGATGATTGTAAGAAATAAAGCCTTGAGGGTAGGACTTGTAGTCATGAATGTTGATCACTAGGGTTTCGAGAGTAAAGCCAATAGGATGAATTATGTATGTTAAGGCTCCAAGAGTGAAACTTGTATGATATTGGTAGATTATTAGATAGAGGGTTGTGGTAAGACTTTACTCACTTAATCTACCTTATGAATGTTTGAATGTATGAAGTGATAGAATCACTTGAGTTATGATGATATCCATGTCTAATGTAGAATTCTAGATATGATATTATTCATGTTTTATGAAGGTTATGTGCATGCCCTATGAACACTTTGAGAGTAAAGTGAATATGCTCATGATCTAATTGATGTTTTGTTGAAAGGTTATTTTCATACTCACACCTAGGCATGAATATGATATGATATGAAAGCTTCTCTCACATAGAATGATTCAAGGTTGAAAAGGCTTGCTCACCTAAAATGAATCTAAGTCCAAGGACTATGAAATGTGATGACGCCTGTGGTGAATCCCCTAAAGACCTTTATATGAGAAGGATGTGAGGAGAGATCCCTTATTCCTAAGTTAGTAAACAAGAGATGATTACCCATATAGTTTTATGAGAAGTGTGAGGTAACTACCCTTTATATATGTATATATATGACTTTTAAAGGCAAGGCAATGGGTGAATACCCATTAGCCTTTATGTTGATTATGGAGGTGAATCCCTATGATCCTTATTAAATGATGTGTAGGCGAATTCCTACATCATATAATGGTGGGGCATGGATTCAAATACCTATGTGTCCCTAAAATAGTTATGGAGACGAATACCTATGACAATATATGTAAAATAAGAGGTGAATACCCAATTGGCCTATATGATAGACATAGAGAGGTGAATACCTAATTGGCCCTTGTAATAGACATAGAGAGGTAAATTCCCATGTCTTAAAAACAGGTAAAGAGTAATATGAAAATGTCTAATTTGGATTGTAGCTTGATAGGCCTTCCATGACATATATCCCTTGAGGTGATTCCCTCTTGCATTATGAAATATGAGCATGACTAGGTTGGATTGTAGCTTGAAAGGCCCTTCCAATACATGCATGACTAGAGGTGATTCCCCCTGTCTATGAGAAATATGTTAACTATGAGAATAAGAGATGATAAACATAAATGAAGAACCTAAAGTGTCTAGCTTAGCATGGGTAGGATTATGCGGTCTTGTTCATGCATAGCACAAGCTCGCCTTGAGGTGAATCATGAAGTGTTTCTCTTATATGATGTATGCTTAGATTGGGTGTTGCTATAGTTTCATCCTTTATATGTTTACTAAAGGTGAAGATTCCCTTGTCTATGATAATTATGCTAATGATGAGACCACAAGATGGTAAGTGTAATGATGATGACCAAATGGGATACTTAGTATGTATGGGATTATGGGATCCTATCCATGCATTGCACAAGTATATTTGGAGGTTACTTATGAATTGGTTTCCTTATGATATGAAGGTCTTAGTATTGACTTTGTATATGGAATATGCTTTATGATGACTAAGGCTTACATTATGTCTATATTGGAGATTATGCTTATGATTATGTTATTGTCTCTTATGCCTATGATTTATGTATTATGTTGGCTAACTCTTTTGTTATGCTCTTATGATGTTATGCTAGCTATCATATTTTGTACTTTTGTACTAACACATACTTTTTCCTACATTCTCATCAAATGTAGGGTTCGGTAATTTTGAGTTCCATTATTGAAGATAGATTTCTAGAAGTGCATGGAGTTGAAGACTTGGTGAGTCCTCATAACATCGAAGATAAAGCCACCATTTCCTTTTATGTTTTAGACTTTTGTATGGGCTGAGTCCCAAGAGTTATTCAAGTATGGTTTTAGATGGTTTGAGACAAAGTGTAGCAAGTCTTCTGCTTCGTTTTATTTTGATTGTATGGAAAATGTTTAAGATTCCACACTTTTCTATTATCTTATGTTACGATATGCTAAGTGACTTGGATGAGATCCCTTCAGGGTCAAGTACGTCATGTTACATCTAGGGTGTACCCCTGGGTCGTGAAAACTATTGCTAGAAAATTTGGTGGACCGAGCATAGCCAAAGAACATGCTTTGGATACTACCAATTATCCTTCACCAAGACCAACAAGAGAAGGTGTCGGATAGATTATTGGCTTAGACTTTCATTCCACGTTTTGATTTTAGGATGCTGTTTATTTTTTGCTTCAATTTTTGACAAGAATATATATTATGCATTATTGTTACTGTCACGACCCCGAACCTACACCCTGGACGTGACCGACACTCGAGAACCATTACTGGTCCCCAAGCGAACCTTCATCCTGGCTGACTACAAGAGGAAGACTAACTAAAGCATATAAAGCTTAAGAACTGAATAAAATTCATGAAACTCAAATACAATGTTTTTACTCAAATGATTTACTATGAATACAAATAGAATATTCAACTAGCCAACAATAGGAAACTCAAGTCTTTAGAACATTTAAAAAGACAAATGAAACAGACTTCTCAAACTCTACTATCTATATGATGAAGCCTTTAAATGACAAAGATGGAAGTCGGGATTAGACCTACGACATCCTGACAAATCTGAAAAATAAATGAAATCTTTCGGAAACAAGGAGGCTCACCATAGCTAACTCATACTCAATGTGGTATCAACGAAGCTTCTGTTGATGATCCTGAATACCTGTATTTGCATCATGAAATGATGCAGGCCGAATGGCTCCGTACATGGAATGAACGAGCATGTAGGGAGAATTCTAAAGCATAAACATAAGCTTGAACTGAATGAAAAGAAACATACTTACTTCTTCTCAACTCACTCAACTAAACTTAACTCAAGAATAAGATACTCAACTCAAAGATAAGATATCCAACTCAATGCTCAACTCAACAATAAGATATTCAACTCAGTGAAATAAGGCTCGACTCAACTATCAGATACTTGACTCTAGGTACTCAACTCTTGATACTCAACTCTAGATACTCAACTCTGGATACTCAACTTTGGATACTCAACTCTGGATACCTAACTCTGGATACTCAACTCAATATAAAGCAACAATACCAATGCAATATATGGAAAGCTTTTAAAACAGTAGAAAGCAACTCAATATATTGAAAAATACAATAGTAACTCAGTTTTTATGCAAGGATACAATATAAACTCTATTTGTCTATGAAAATACAAAATAAACTCTGTGTATATAAGAATACAAAATATCTCTGTGAGAGTTTCTCTAACGACAACCATCACTATGAGCTATGTGATGATACAACATCTCGCCTGTGATGCCACAACTGTCCTATACTTTGCCAAGGTATAAGTCCTACTCACTAAGTGGATCCACTAGTCTATGCTAAAAAGCATTAAGGAATCATATAAAAAGTATGACCCTTTCTACCCACGTTGACTACATGGTTTATGGGGGTTGTGAGTTATCTGAACTCTCCCCCATATTGCTGCTCATTACTACTCCCAAAATATAACTAGCTTATATGTTTAAAAACATAACTTTTTATGTGGTTTGAGATAATTACTCAAAAACTACCCCAAAGGGTGTCTTGGAAATCAGTGTTTCCTCTCTTGCTTAAATGTGAAAGCATTTACTCTTTACTGAAAAACTAGCTCAAAGGCTCTTTCGGAAATCAGAGTTTCCTCTCTTGCTTAAATGTGAAAACATTTACTCTTTGGGAATACATAGTTTCCATATACACTTTTGAAGAAAATGAACTTCATTCATTACTCTTTACTCAACTCAGTGCTTAAGTCTTTACAACAAGTTTTTAAAACAATTTATAAAAAGTCCTCTTAAAATTGGGTTCATGCCAAATTATTGACGTGAATGACTCAATTCAAGGTTTTCAATAACCATAGATAGAACTTAATACTCAGAATTAATGAACTTTAATGATACTACTCATTTCAAGAATGCTCAACTCAGAGGGTTCATGTTGAATTATGAGCATGAACTACTCAAATCAAGGACTCAAAGATACTTCTCATCTCAAGACTTCTCGGCTTATAGGATTTATGCGAAATTATGGGCATGAACTACTCAACTCAAGGACTTCATGGGTAACATGTAATAATCCCATGATTATGAATAGCATCTCAAAAGGGATTAGGAACTCAATACTTAAGACTTAGAACTTGAAGATACTATTGTTCTCAAAGATACTTAACGACTCGACTCAAGGGTCTCCATTTCAATATGGAACTCATGTATATGAATCTTCTCATTCTCATACTTACTTCCTCAAAACTTAGATCTAATCAATAGTTGATCTCAAAGGATTCACAATTACACTCAAAAGCTTTCTTGAACTCTACTCTTAACTCTCTCTTGAATGTGAATTATGAATTCAAGAGTTATGGTTCGTGATATAAAGGATCTCATTATGATAAATTAGACTCATGAATACATTCTCCTCACTCTCATACTCACTTGCTCGAGTCTTGAAACAAGTTATTTGAAATTGTAAAAGACTCCTCAAAATACTCAATGGGACTTTCTCAAAATGTTCGTAAGAACTCTCAAAACATAACTCTTAACTCTACCATAAATTTGAATTATGAATTCAAGGTTATCATCATGTTAAGAATGATTTCTAGGATTTTAGAAGTATTTTAGAGTGTTTAAAATCGATAGGGCTTGAAGGTACCCTTTTAAAGGACTCAAACGGGCGAAACGATGGAGAATGGGTGGGGGCAGGTGACCTTGGCGCACTGAGTGGCGCGGGGCTCCCTCTACCTACAGAGGAGTGGTTGGGGCGCTCTGGCTGGCATTGGGCGCAGGCCCCAACCCAGTAAACTTCAACGACTTTAAGGTACCCTTTTAAAGGACTCAAACGGGCGAAACGATGGAGAATGGGTGGGGGAAGGCGACCTTGGTGCACTGAGTGGCGCGGGGCGCCAACCCTCTACCTACAGAGGAGTGGTTGGGGCGCTCTGGCTGGCATTGGGCGCAGGCCCCAACCCAGTAAACTTCAACGACTTTCTTTGCTCGTTTTCTCACCCTAACTTGCCTAGAATCAAACAGTTTCTTCCCCAATCACTTGGATTCGATTACTTAACATAAGTACACTCTGATCTCATCAAAACAACACTCAAATTACTAAATTTCATCTTAAGAAATCATCTAAACCCCAACAAAACAAGATTCAGAATGAACTTCAAGAACACTTAACAAGAACTTAAATCTTTCAATCTTTATGGACTAATTCGAATATATGAAAATCATGTTTGGCGTGTGGGTGAACAAATCCAACACTGTGGAAACTTACATACCTCTTAGGGATCAAACCCATGGCGAAAATCCGCAACCAAACTCAGGGACCTCGATGAACGCCTTGATCCTTTCTTCTTTTCTTCTTTTTTCTTTTCTTCTCTCTTCTTGAACTCTCAATTAAAACCCTAGTCATATATTAGGATTATAAAACTGAACCTAATCAGATTATAACCCCTAAAACTTTACTAAAAATGGATTAGATCTGATTGGGTAAGGAAAAGACCAAAATACCCCTCATTATTTTCTGGTAACTTTCCTAATTTGGATAGCCTGACTTTAAAAGGGCATATCTCACTTATCTGAAGTCAAAAATTAGAAAAATCGGTGGCGTTGGAAAGATAAGTCAAAGACCTTTCATTTGATACCTTATGGCCCACCTAACTCATCCTGCCTGAGAGTTATGGTCGTTTGAAGTTGACCCAAAACTTAGAAGAACTTAGGAATGACTTGAATGGACTCTCTTTAGTTCTTCTTGGAACTCAAGGTGCTACATCTAGTGACCTTAACACTCAAGAAATTTTAAATTCCTCGGTAAAATTCTACTCACAATGAAAGATGGTTCGAGTCTTAGTTCCAAAAAATTATGGGGTGCTACAATATCTCCCGCTCGGGATCATTCGTCCTCGAATGACGACTGGACTAGGTATGGAATAGGGTTACTCTTATCATCTCTGTCATACCAACTAAAATTTTCCGGCACTACTATTCTGAACCAACTAAGGGCTCTCATTTAGCTATCTCTCATGGTAAAACTCCATCCTCCTATTCCTCCTCATTTATATCCTTAGACAGAATTATCACAATATCATTATCACGATAGGATCATTACCTTTTCTTTCTAACATTACTACATTACTAAAAGGACCTCTGAGAAGATATATGCCATACTCTTTGGAACTCATTACTATCTTATTCTCAAACACTTGACTTGATCTCTCATTTCGCCATCTCCCTCTTAGGTCTAAAGCTGACACTTGAAAGCTATGGACCTATTACATTATCTCTAGCTGGTCTACATCCTCTTAATGCTCTTGTTACTCTTGTGACTTAGCAACACATCACTGCCCTTATCTAAAGGCTAGGGTCTCTCACTTGTACCACTCCTATTTATTGCAGCTAACATCTCAATTCCTCACATACTCTATGTCAAGTCTACCAGATCAAATCCCAAGACTAACATCATCACCCTCATGTTTCCATTCTTTCGATCATGACACTCATTTAAAATTCAAGCTTAATGTTCATTACTAAACCCGAATATTAATATGATTGCTCGCCTACTATATTATACCTCATTACTTAATCAGTTCTAGAACCTTCTGAACATCATGGACCTCTCAAACAAATCATAAGCCTAGTTTAGATCTATCACTTCATGGATACTCTGTGCTTCTATTCAACACATATATTTAGTCTCCTCTAACACGATGGCACATCGACATCAACTCTATTCCGGTTGACAATATACTATATCTCATCATGACTGATAATTATTCCTCTTATCACGAACTCTTCTACAACCTTACTATTCCTTACTCCACTCAAAAAGTAACTCATCACCTATAACTGACTGGGTGCACGATTGCAATGACATAATTTGCCCCATCACTATCACTTTCCCTTAGATTACTGAACCTCTGCATACTTTCCTATAACTCTAGGCAGTTTCACCACTAGTGCTCATGATCTCATACCTCATGCTACCCTTTCAGGCTAAAATACTACCCAAGCTCTAAAATAAAATCCTCATAAGGACCTCAACTGAAACAAGGAGTAAGGAAGACAATACAACTCACTTATAGCTCAAATGCATGATTCATATGAAGGCATTACTCTGAAACTCAACACTTAACTCACTCATGGGCTTCTCTCAAGCCCCTCTGGAGTCTCATGACTTCCTCAATACATTCGCTAAGAATAACTCATCCATAAGAATCTGACTTTCTGTTCAACTACCTCTAGTATGAAGGGTAGTCGAATGAATATAAGAAACACATGAGTATGAATAAATCTCTATGACATAGCTATATTCCACGATAAAGAGTATGAAAGAAGGGAAACTTTTCCTAAATGTCTTTAGTCACTAATTTATAGAAGTGGGCCCTCACAACCATAAATAAGATCCTACTTAACACGGCTTCATAGATACCCTAGGACACTTGAACTCTATGATACCAAGTTTGTCATGACCTGAGCCTACACCTTGGACGTGGTTGGCACTTGAGAACCATTGCTGGTCCCCAAGCGAAACCTCATCATGGCTGACTACAAGCGGAAGACTAACTGAATCATACAAAGCTTAAGAACTGAATAAAATTCATGAAACTTAAATACAAAGCTTTAACTCAAATGATTTACTATGAATATAAATAGAATATTCAACTAGCCAACAATAGGCAACTCAAGTCTTAAAAACATTTAAAAAGATAAATGAAAAAGACTTCTCAAACTCTACTGTCTATATGATGAAGCCTCTAAATGACAAAGATGGAAGTCGAGACAAGACCCACGGCATCCTGACAAAACTGAAAAATAAATGAAATCCTTCAAAAGCAAGGAGGCTCACCATAGCAAAATCGAACTCCATGTGGTATCAACGAAGCTCCTGTTGATGATCCTGAATACCTATATCTGTATCATGAAATGATGCAGGCCGAATGGTTCCGTACATAGAATGTACGAGAATTGTAGGGGGAATTCTAAAGCATAAACATAAGCTTGACCTGAATGAAAAGAAACATACTTACCTCTTCTCAACTTACTCAACTAAACTCAACTCAAGAATAAGATACTCAACTCAAAGATAAGATATTCAACTCAGTGAAATAAGGCTCAACTCAACAATAAGATATTCAACTCAGTGAAATAAGGCTCAACTTAATTATCAGATACTCGACTCTAGGTACTCAAATCTTGATACTCAACTCTAGATACTCAACTCTGGATACTCAACTCTAGAAACTCAACTCTGGATACCTAACTCTGGATACTCAACTCAATATAAAGCAACAATACTGATGCAATATATGGAAAGCTTTTAAAACAGTAGAAAGCAACTCAATGTATTGAAAAATACAATAGTAACTTAGTTTTTATGCAAGGATACAATATAAACTCTGTTTGTCTATGAAAATACAAAATAAACTCTGTGTATATAAGAATACAAAATATCTCTGTGGGAGTTTCTCTAACCAACAATTGTCACTATGAGCTATGTGATGATACAACGTCTCGCATGTGATGCCAAAACTATCCTATACTTTGCTAGGGTATAAAACCTACTCACTAAGTGGATCCACTAGTCTATGCTAAAAAGCATTAAGGAATCATCTAAAAGGTACGACCCTTTTCAACCCACGTTGGCTATATGGTTTATGGGGGTTATGAGTTATCTGAACTCTCCCCCATATCGGTGCTCAATACTACTCCCAAAATATAACTAGCTCATACGTTTACAAACATAACTCTTTCTGTGGTTTGAGATAATTACTCAAAAACTAGCCCAAAGGCTCTCTTGGAAATCAGTGTTTCCTCTCTTGCTTAAATGTGAAAGCATTTATTCTTTACTGAAAAACTAGCTTAAAGTCTCTTTTGGAAATTAGAGGAGAGGTAAAAACATTTACTCTTTGGGAATACATAGTTCCCATATACTCTTTTGAAGAAAATGAACTTCCTTTGTTACTTTTTACTCAAGTTAGTGCTCAAGTCTTTAAAACAAGTTTTAAAAACAATTTGCAAAAAGACTTCTTAAAATAGTGTTCATGCAAAATTATGGACGTGAACGACTTAATTCAAGGTTTTCATTAACCATAGATAGAACTTAATACTCGGGATTCAAGAACTTCAATGATACTACTCATTTCAAGAATGCTTAACTCAGAGGGTTTATGCGGAATTATGAGCATGAACTACTCAACTCAAGGACTCAAAGATACTTCTCATCTCAAGACTGCTCGACTTATATGGTTCATGTGGATTATGGGCATGAACTACTCAACTCAAGGACTTCATGGGTAACATGTAATAATCCTATGATTATGAATATAATCTCAAAAGGGATTAGGAACTCAATACTCAAAACTTAGAACTTGAAGATACTACTCCTCTCAAAAATACTCAACTTATGGAGTTCATGCGGAATTTATGGGCATGAACAACTCGACTCAAGGGTCTCCATTACAATATGGAACTCATGTATATGAATCTGCTCATTGTCATAGTTACTTCCTCAAAAGTTAGCTCGAATCAATAGTTGATCTCAAAGGATTCATAATTTAACTCAAAAGCTTTCTTGAACTCTACTCTTAATTCTCTCTTGAATGTGAATTATGAATTCAAGAGTTATGGTTAGTGATATGGAGGATCTCGGGATAATAAAGTAGACTCATGAATACATTCTCTTCACTCTCATACTCACTTGCTCGAGTCTTGAAACAAGTTATTTGAAATTGTAGAAGACTCCTCAAAATACTCAAATGAGACTTTCTCAAAATGTTCGGAAGAATCTCAAAACTTAAATCTTAACTCTACCTTGAATTTGAATTATGAATTATTAATTCAAGGTTACGATCATGTTAGGAATGATTTCTAGGTGTTTAGTTGTAGTTTAGAGTGTTTAGAATCGATAGCGCTTGAAGGTACCCTTTTAATGGACTAAAACAGACGAAACAACGAAGAATGGGTGGGGGCAAGTGACCCTGGCGCACCGAGTGGACCGGAGCGCTAGCCCTCTACCTACAGATGAGTGGTTGGGGTGCTCTGGCAAGCATGGGGCGCCAGGCCTCAACCCAGAAAACTTCGCCGACTTTCTTTGCTCGTTTTCTCACCCCTAACTCTCCTAGAATCGAACGATTTCTTCCCCTATCACTTGGATTCGATTACTTAACATAAGTAAACTCTAATGTAATGAAAACAACACTTAAATCACTAAATTTAATCTCAATAAATCATCAAAACCCCAACAAAACAAGATTTAGAATGAACTTCAAGAACACTTAACAAGAACTTAAATCTTTTAGTCTTTATGGACGAATTCGAATATGAAAAAAACTATGGAAACTTACATACCTCTTAGGGATCAAACCCATGGTGAAAATCCGCAACAAAATTCAAGAACCTTGTAGAACGCCTTGATCTTTTCCTATTTTCTCCTTTTTTCTCTTCTTGAACTCTCAACTAAAACCCTAGGCTTATATTAGGATTATAAAACTGAGCCTAATCAGATTAGACCCCTAAAACCTTAATAAAAATGAATTAAATCTGATTGGGTAAGGAAACGACCAAAATACCCCTCACTATTTTTGGGTAACTTTCCTTATTTGGATAGCCTAACTTCAAAAAGGCATATATCACTCATCCAAAGTCGAAACTTAGCAAACTCGGTGGCGTTGAAAAGATAATTCAAAGACCTTTCATTTGATACCTTATGGCCCACCTAAATTATCATGTACTGTGACTTATGATTGTTTGAAGTTGACCCAAAACATAGAAAAACTTAGGAATGACTTGAATAAACTCTCTTTAGTTCTTCTTGGAACTCAAGGTGCTACATCTAGTGACCTTAACACTCAAATTTTTTTAAATTCCTCGGTAAAATCCTACTCACAATGATGGATGGTTCGAGTCGAGTCTTAGTTCAAAATATTTCTGAGGTGTTACAGTTACTATGCAAGCATTAAACAAATTTTATTGATTTTTGTTCATGTATATAAAAATTAAAATTATATTTTATGTTGAGTATAAAAACATACATTGTTAGTCTTAATTAAATTCAGATGGATAACAATTAGACACCAGTTGGATACTAATTTCATACAAAATTAGTCTTAAGTTTTTAACTTGGATACAAATTGGATATCAGCAGTAACCAGTTTTAGATTGGGATTTTAGTTTTTGAAAAAATAATGCATATACAAAGTAGTAAGAATTTTAGATACCAATTGCATACATTGTTACAATTAGGTTTTCGAAATGGATACCAATTGGATACAACACTAATTAATTTAGATTAACTTTACTCACTTGAAATCTTAATTATTTGTTGTATTTACATCTGAATACCAATTGGATACCAATTTGATACAAATAGACTTAATTTCCCCAGCTGGATACTAATTTGATACCTAGTTGGCTATCAGTTTGATACCAATTGGATACAAATAGACGTAAATTTTTCAGTTGGATACCAATTTGATGCCAATTGGATACAAATAGCATACAATTATATTTTCTGCTTGATACCAATTAGATACCAATTACATACATGGCTAGACTTAATAATTCCAATTGGATATCAGTTGAATACCAATTGCCTACACTGGTGGACTTATTTTTTCCAATGGATACCAATTGAATATCATATGGATACCAAATGGTTACCATCAATAATCAATTTTAATTTTTGAGTCTAGATTTGAAAAACACCACATACACATAGGAGTAAGTAGTACACATAATAAATGTCCTGAAACCAGAATTCTTTAAGTTAAAGACCAATATATTCAAACAGATGTGTTTGGCACAATTAAACAACTGAATTAAATTAAAAACAAATTATGACTAATTTTCATCAGGGTAATTTGAACATGACTTCTTGTTGTGCCCCTCCGGACGACATATGTTGCACGTAACTATAGATCTCTTGAATTTCACATAAGAAAACCCCTTCTAGCATTCAATTTGTGGTCTTTCTACCTATCTTTTAGAACCAGGCGACAATAATTTAGGCTACGAGAAATGACTTTGTATATCTCATGTACTCTCGCACAGAAGAGGTTCAATAGGAATTGCATATGAGTCTTCAAAAAATTTCAAGCTATTAAAGGGAGAACAATCAGTTTAAATCAAAATTGAATACTATTCTCTAAATCTAACAATATTACATAAAATTATTGATACACACAATACAAAAACACATTCAAAATAAACACTAACCTGAACATTCTATACACACTAACCTGAACATTTCTATACACTAAGCACTGATTCATACAAAATTCATACCAAAAAGAGTATCAAATTCAAAATAAACACTAACCAGAACATTTGAAATAAACACTAACATGAACATTTTTATACGCATTTCATACCAAGACTAAACACTAGTTCATAAATAGTCATACCAAGTAGAATACCAAATTGAAACAAGTTAATTGTAAACATCCTTTAATTATAAACTAACAGTATATCAATTCAATTGCAATTATTGTAATGACCCGGTAGGTCATTTTATAATTTTTTTATAAAATTACTATTTTACCCCTCTCGATAGTTGATCCGAGTAATTTTTTTATTAGTTGGTGAAGTTGGTTTGGAAATTTTTAACTATTCGTTTAACTATAGTTAATTAATTGAAAGGTAATTTTTAGATAATTATTTTAGTTTGCGACAAATGGGTTAATTCCATAATTTATTTAATATCCTATACTACTTGGCCCATATATATTAAAATAAGTAGTAGGGTTTGTCAATTTTAAGGTATAATTATTATTCTTTAAAGAAAAACAAACTACCATAAAACGTGAGTCGTGCAATATCTAACAAGAGGGCAACCTTCGGTAAGCGATACACAACGAAATTTTGTATTGCCACATACATGATTTAAAGCTATTTCACATGCATATTGAATAAGTTGGATAACGCATTGGAGTTTTTTATATATATAGTTGACAGAATTGTAGTATGTTAATTGGTTTTGGTGTTGTGGGGAAGCCATTAATTATCAATAATCTCAATCTTTACCCATTTTATATATTAAATAATGTTGGATGAGGAAATTGAAGTGCACGCCGATCTACTGTAGCATATTGGTCGTTGGAGTTGTAGATGAATTAAAGGTTTTGGTCATGTGTTGTAGTGTTGGAAATTGAAAAAAAAATGATTGTAAGTGACCATTCTTCATGTGATGCTGGCCAATGATTGTCATTATGAATACAATGTGATAAATTAATGTTAGGTTCTAGATTTTTATAAAGTTTTCAATAGTTAAGGATGCTGATTACGCCTCTAAATTTGGTCACCACCATATGATTCAAGTTTGGCATATTAATATATGTAATTGAATAATAGGCGTATTGTATTATATAAAAATTATTAAACTTATGATATTTGGAGAAATTAAGACTTAATCCTAAGCTTGAAATTTCAGAAATATGAGACTTGACATGTTAATTGGTATCAAAATTAGAAACTTGATTATAGATTTGGGTGAGTTTTTGGGTCTAAGCTAGACATATAGTAATATGAGTGTTGTTAGTTTCAAAATGTTATTGTGATTATTTTTTTGAATAGATTGAATTGATTTAGAAGTCCAATGAAAAGGGAAGGCTAAAGTCCCGGAGTGATTGTTCGATAAATTGAGGCAAGTATATTTCTCAACTCTTGTAAAATGTATAGAATCGTGTATTTCCTTGTGGTATGTGTTGGGGAGTAAAAGACTTGGTGATGGGTTGACTTGTCCATATTGAATAATTTTTATGATGAAAAAGGGGTAATAAAAGACAATGTGATTAATTATTGGTGTGTGTGTAGATACATTAATTTTATTCGATTAAATTCATACGAAATTTGAATTAAATCCATGCTCATTTGGGCTGAATGATTAATTTGGGCTTTAGAAATAAATAAAGTCAAATTCAAATTCAAGGTTCATTTCACCTTGAAGCCCAAAACTCATGTCACATGTCACAGTGACTAGGCATCCAAGACCAATAAAGCAGCACCACGTGTCCAAATGAGGTGGTAGTCTCAATCAAGTGCAAGAACCAATCACAACATGCCAAGTGTCAAAATGACATCCTTTCGCTAATCATATGCCACCTTGTCCACCCCCTACAACTATAAATAGGGGATGGACATAACATTCTAGGGCATGAAGAAAACTCTTCAACAAGCATTTTGCAATTGGAGAAAGCTACTACATCAACTACATAGCTCTTTGAAGGAGTGATCAACAGAGTTCTTCCCGAAGATCGAATTGAAACGAAGAACTGCAACCCGACGTTCCCGGAGATCAAATACAGCTCAAGGAGGTCTACATCTTCTTATATTCGAGAAATACGCTACTGAAAGCCCTCGAATAACAGAGAAGTTTAGGATAGAAGAATCAAGAGAACACCAAAATTGTACTCACAAGATTCATTAATAAAAATCACGTTTTTCTTTTATTTATTTTGCTTGTAGTTAATTTTCAGCACTTACGGAAATTTGTTGTGAACAAGTTTGGCACGCCCAGTGGGACCTATTCTGCTCTTCATCTCTTTCTCTTGCTAACCAGAAACTACAAAGTCAACTACTACAATTGCCTTCAGAAAGAGTAGTAATCTTTCATACAAAGACTCTACTGGTGTCGTATCTGCTCATCTCAGTCATGTTAGGCCGATTACTCGGCATAAGTTCAAGAACAATGGGCTAGATGGATCTGAATACTTCACTTCTTTGGACACAATGAAAAACAACAACTCTCAAACAATGGTCGTAACTGCAACACCTAGGGGAAATCTTGCATCCGTGTTCTTTTGAGAATTTTCTCAAATTGGCTCCAACTTTGGTGAATATGAAGATTTAATGGATTCTCCAACTTCAATGAATGTCAATGCTTTGATGGCTATCTCAACCGACATGGACGAGAAGTTTACAATGATGGAGCAAACCATTGAGGCCTTGAAAAAATCCGTTGATGATAAAAATCTTAATATTGCTCAACTTATGAACAAGCTGGAGACATTCACACCCGGAGAGTCAAGTCATGCCCTCACTTTTCCACCTGGTTTTGATGCACGAAACAAGGACGTTGAGGAATCTTTAGGGAAGACAAAATTTCAAAAAGAGAAACAATCTGCTTTAGTTGCAGCATTATTTGTCCAACAATTGCAAGACGTGATAACAAACACTATCAGGGTTCAATATGTGGAACACCACAAAGTTCCTTGCATTACTCCAAACCATATACCAGACAAATTGATTGTCTATCAATGCCAACAAACTATCAACCACCAAAGATGCAACAATTTGATGGCAAGGGAAACCCGAGGCAACATATCGCTCACTTTGTTGAAACATGTAGCTATGTTGGTACATATGGTGACTTTTTTGGTAAAATAGTTTGTTCGTTCGCTGAAAGGGAATGCATTCAACTAGTATATTGACCTGGAGCATGAGTCCATCGATAGTTGGGAGCAACTCGAGATGGAATTCCTCAATCATTTCTATAGTACTCTCCGAACCATAAGCATGATAGAGTTGACCAACACTAAGCAAAGAAAGGATAAGCCTGTGGTGGATTACATCCAACGTGCAAAGATCGTCTTACTGAAATATCTGTTGTGGAAATGTGCATTCAAGGTATGCATTGGGGACTTCTATACATACTACAAGGAATCAAACCACGAACTTTTGAGGAACTTTCTACACGAGCACATGACATGGAGATGAGCATCACAAGTCATGGGAAGGCATCTCCTTTTGCTGATCTGACAAAAGAAAAGAATGAGTTCAAGAAAGGTATGACCTCAAAGATCCAAACTAAGGAATCTATGGTGGTGAAAGCAACTTCTGTAAAGTTCACCACTAAGAATAAACTAAAAGAAGAGGAATCCCCAAGTCAATATCCAAAGGAGGAGAGGCGACACCCAACCTTGAAGGAGTTCTAGGAAAAGATCTACCCATTTCCAGAATAAGATGTACCTATGATTCTTAATGAATTTCTAGATAAGAAAGTTATTGATCTTCTTGAATGAAAAAGGCCCGAAGAGATCAATAAGGTTGGTGATCCTAGATATTGCAAGTTCCACCGCGTCCTTAGCCACCCGACAAGTAAATGCTTTATCTTGAAGGAGAAAATTATGATGCTAGTAGGTGAAGGAAAAATCATCATTGACAAGAATGAAACAGCGGAGGCAAATCATGCTAGTATAGCACCAAATAAAAATAAGTGCTCAAGGTCCCCATTTATGCCAAACACCACTTTCTTGCAATTCGGAAATTTAACGCCAATTGAAGTTGATTTTCCAAGGAAAACTCTTGAAGGTTCACTAGAGATAGACAACCACAAAGAAAATAAAGATGATGGTTGGACTTTGGTTACTCATAAGAAGCGAAGAAATCAAGCAGTTTTAGGATACGACTTTCTAAGACAAGAACAATAAGAAGTGATGTGAATCAACTATAGCCATCAAAAAGTGTCATACCTTGTACTATCCAAGAGATCAATGGTTCTTTATCGCAAAAGGTTTGAAGGCCCATTACGTTGGATGAGTTCTTTCCTGAAAAATTCTTTTGCGGTAGTCAAATTGGTGCAACACAAGTTATTTCTAGCACAGACAAAACAAAGGAAAGCAAAGGCGAGCATAATGCAACAATAACACAAGAACATCAAGCTAATGAAAAATGTGCCCCATGTTGTGCTACAATTGCCTTCATAGATGATGACATGTTGTTAGGGTCTAAGCTACATAATAGGCCCTTATTTGTTGTATAATCTATTTGAGAACAACATCTCAATTGCATTCTAATCGATGGTGGTTAGACTGTCAATATTATGCCAAAAATTGTTTTGGAAAAACTCAGAATCCCTATTGAAGAATTGTCCAAAAGTGATCCAATGATCCAAGGTTTCAATCAAGGAGGACAACGATCCATAGAGAAGATTCGTGTAGGATTGTCCATTGGAGACGTGAAATCAAACACTTTGATTCATGTCATAAATGCCAAAACATTATACAACTTGTTTCTCGGACGTCCTTAGGTTCATGAAAATGGAGTGGTAACATCTACTTTGCATCAATGCATGAAATATATGAAAGATAGTGAAGTAGTAAAAATTGATGCAAACACCAATCCTTTCACTGAGATGGAGTCATATTTTGCAGATGCTAAATTCTATTTAGATTCTAGAAGATCAAATATGGAGGAACATGCAGAAGCCGACTCAATTGATCTCGAATATAGTAAAGTTCAATGGACTGCTATCAAGATGTCTAAGAAAATAACGGAAGAGGTTTCCATTAAGCTTTCACCATTTAAAGGAGACATGAAAGCCAATATTGATGATGAGCAACCAATTTTTTGCTACATTCCACATGAGCATCGAAAAAAGGACAACCACTGCTATATGAATGTACTCAACAAGTCCACCCACCGAGGAAGGAATTCAGTCACACAACATTCCAAGA
The DNA here is from genome assembly GCA_036250505.1 of Solanum acaule. Lineage (NCBI taxonomy): Eukaryota > Viridiplantae > Streptophyta > Magnoliopsida > Solanales > Solanaceae > Solanum > Solanum acaule. The sequence continues at coordinate 62,356 of JAJOOR010003426.1, forward strand.
TTTGAAGGAGAAAATGACTATCCCAGTTGCACAAGTCCCTTCTATCACTTTGGAGACCTCCAAAGGAAATACGCAAGTTGGTAAGATAAAAGGGAACTTTGATCAAAAGGTCTTCACATTATTTGAAAAATTAGGTTACAACTTCTCAAATCCAGCAAAGTTAGGAGAACTAAGGGATGAAGTCACTGGTGAAAAGATACACGGGCTTACAAAGTCTAAAATGCAGTTGAAAAAGCAAGGATATTATGTCACCACTCCTAGGTTTGGGTTTAGCTTGCCAGAGCCTCTTCAGATTTCATCTAAGAAGGGAAAGGAAATAACTTCATCCCACCACACCTCTATAGAAAAAAAAATGAAATCTAAGGAGGGTAAAACACCACGATGGACTTGGGTGTTTGAATGCATTAAAAGATTGACACCCCGTGTCTCTGCATTTGAAAGATTGGGCCGCAAGGATGAAAAGGATTCCTATAAAAAGTGGACGGATATGCCACCACCTCAAAGACTTCTGTATTTCATCTTTTGAGACCAAAATAAAGTCAGTTTTAGAAAAGAGGTTGTTGGAGCATGAAAATCAAGATTTTTGTGATGTAACCGATGACTAAGAGATCCATAGTGTTTTCCCATCACGTATGAAGAGAAAGTCTATATTGTCAATTACCATTGATGGTTCATTGAAGGTAAAAATAAGGACAATTGTTGTAACCAACCATTTCCATGGAGAAACTAAGAAGGAGGAAGATGAAGCCATCACCGTCTTCGTAGGAAGTCAGAGGGAAAATTCAAACTTAATACAATCATTTTATCACATAACAGTGGAAGAAGATCCATACATTGATGATACATATGATGATGTCGAAGAAGCTCCCCCTCAACTGGAGGGTGACATACAATCAACCATAGACGACCTCAAGGAACTAAATCTAGGCACTCTGGAAGATCCACGCCCAACCTTCATTAGTGCGCTTCTTACACCAAAAGAAGAGAGGAAATACTTCAAGTTATTGATTGAGTACAAGACGTTTTGCTTGGTCGTATAGAAAAATGACGGGCCTTAGTCCTATGATAGTTATTCATCATTAGGGGATCAAAAATGAAACACGTCCTATAAAGCAGTCACAACAAGTGTTTCACCTTGAGTTGGTAATACAAATTGAAGTGGAGGTCAACAAGCTCATCAAAGCTGGATTTATCCGAGAAGTGAAGTACCCATTGTGGATCTCAAATATTGTACATGTTAAGAAGAAGAATGGTCAAATATGTGTCTGTGTTAATTTTCAAGATTTGAACAAGACATGTCCAAAATATGATTTCCCTTTGCCAATCATTGAGCTCATGGTTGATGCTACAACTAGGAATGAAGCTATGCCATTTATGGATGGGTCTTCTAGATGTAAATCAAATCAAAATATCTCCAAAAGATGAAGAGTACACTACCTTCCAAACTCCATAAGGGATTTATTATTACAAAGTGATGTCATTTGGTCTAAAGAATGCTAGGGCCACCTATCAACGTGCAAAGCAAAACATATTTGATGACATGCTTCATAAGAGGGTGGAATGTTACATCGATGACTTAGTGGTAAAGACGAAGCAAAGGGAATGTCACGCCCTGAGCCTACACCCCGGACGTGGCTGGCACTTGAAGACTATTGTTGGCCTTAAGCGAACCCTTGGCCTGGCTTACTGACTCAGCAGAAGACTCTAAGCATTTTTACAATGATCAAATGAACTTACTCAAATAGCTTAGTAAAATAACTTAGAATGTTTAAAAGTCAACATTCAACTTGGCCAAAATGGCAACTCAAGCCTTAACATATGAAATGATAATGTAATGACATTTGACTGCTAACTGTCTATGAAGCCTCTAAAACAACTGAGATGGATGTCGAGACAGGCCCACGACATCCTAAGGAACTATCTAATACTGAAAGCAAATAAAAGGAGTCCTCCAGAATGCAAGGAGGCTCACCAACATACTCTGAGTGCTCAACTGGATCAATGAGGCGCTGGATGTTGATCCTGGTTACCTGCGTCTGCATCATAATAAGATGCAGGTCAACTGGCATCAGTACATTGAATGTATGAGTATGCGAGTTGCAATGCTAAAACAAGATATAGGCTTGAAAGGAATCTGAAGAAACACTTACATTGGCTCTTATCAACTTCTAAATAACTTAACTCAAATATAAAGCAATAAAGCACATGCAGTATATAAAGCTTATAAAACAGTTGAAAACATCTTAGTTCGTTAAAGAAAATGCAATAACAAACTCAACTTTACTCATATAAGAAAATAATATAATTTCTAGGGGAGATTCTCTAACCGACAACCACCACTATGAGCCTAAGTGGTGATACAACACTTTACCTCACGCTGCCAAGGACCATCCTATACCTGGCCTGGGGTATAGGACCTAACTCACTTAGTGGATCCACTAGTCTATGCTAAAAACATCTTAAGGAGTCATCTAAAAAGTACGATCCTTTACTACCTATGATGGCTACATGGTTTATGAAGACTTGAGTTAATATGAACTTGCATCCCCATATCGGTGCTCAATACTACTCCCAAAATATAATTAGCTCATGTGTTTGTAAAAACAAAACTCTTTCTTTGGTTTGAGATTATTACTCAAAACTTAGCTTAAAAGCTCTCTTGGAATCGATGTTCCCTTTTCTTGCTCAAATGGGAAAACATTTATAAACTCTTTGGGGAATACTTAGTTCCCGTATAGCTTTTTGAGAAATGAACTCAACTCTTTTCTCTTTGCTAAACTTGAAACTTAAGTCTTAAAACAAAGTTAAAACATTTGTTAAAGACTTTTGTAAACTTTAAAAACTTTGGTTTGACTTGCTTCTTAACTTTTAGACTTGACTATTAACTTCTCTTAACTTTGATCCTAACTTTCCTTGAATTGAATTATGGTTTCAAGGTTCATGATCTCATGTTTATGGATGATTTCATGATGTTTAGATGTACCTAGAGTATTGGAATCAACTAGAAAACATAGTTACATTGCTAAGGAACAAGTTCGAAAAGATGGGGGAAGAATGGGAAGAACTGGCGTCCCTGGAGCTATGAGAGGCACGGGGCACCAGCCCTTGAGATTCAGGGACCAAGTTGGGGCGTTCTGGCTGGCGCGGCGCCCCAGATCTCAACATTTAGAGACCCCTTTTTTGGGCTCTAAGAGGCACAACGCACCAGGGCCCTCCCTAGGTGTTCCCCGACTTTTTCGTTTTTCAACTCTAAACCCTCCCAATCAACTTAGTTCTTTCCCCAAACACTTAGAATCGATTACATCCTCAACATATACCAGATTCAACTTGAAATTATACCAAAAAACATGAATCAAATTGCAAGAAACTCCAACAACACAACCCACAAGAAATTCAACGAAACTTTCAACAATGTTCATCAAGAACTCAATTTCTAAACTTTCAAAGACTTAAATTCGCTGAATTGAATCATGTTTGGCACGTGGGAGAACTAACCCAATGTTGTGTGATCTCACATACCTTGTAGGGATCATCCCTAACGAATTCCACACGCTAAACTCAACAATCTTGACGAATCTTGCTTCCTCTTCTCCTTTCTCCTCTTTTCTCTTTTCTCCAAGCCCTAGCGTGAACTCTAAATTTTCTAAACTGACCGAAATCTGGTTTTACCCCAATTAATCTCCTAAAAACAAATTAGAATAATTAGGTAAGGAAAAGCCTAAATTACCCTTCCAAAATCTGGATTAGACTTTCCTTAATCCAACTGCCCAACTTTCAAAGGGCATAACTTACTCATACGAACTCGGAATTGCGCAAAATCAGCGGAGTTGGAAATCTCATTCCAAGAGATTCCCAATCATTTCTGGAATTACACCTAACTCATCCTGAGCTAGGAGTTATGGTCATTTGAAGTTGACCAAAACTTGACTTTTACTAACTTAAACAAATTTCCAGATTTTCATTCTTTCCAAAAATGACTATTTCCAATTATTAACTTCTTCCTAGTTATTTCAAATTGCGAGATGTTACAGGGAACACCGTCTTGAAGACCTTCAAATTGTTTTTGAAGGGTTAAGGAAATTTGACTTGAAGATGAATCCACTCAAATGTGCATTTGGGGTTACCTCGGGAAAGTTTCTTGGCTTTATTGTGTGTCACTGTGGAATTGAAGTTGATCCCGCATAGATTGATGACATTCAAAAAATTCCTGAGCCAAAGAACTTGAGAGACCTCTGCAGTTTACAAGGAAATTTGGCATTCATTCGGAGATTCATTTCTAACCTGGCTGGACGATATCAACCTTTTTACCATTTAATGAAGAAAGATTTTCCTTTCCACGGGGACCAATCATGTCGAAATGCTTTTGAAAACATCAAAAGATACTTGTTGAATTCACCTGTATTAGGGGTACCAACTCCTAGAAAGCCATTGATACTATACATTGCATCGCAAAAGCGATCACTTTGGGCACTTCTTGATCAAGAGAATGAAGCTAAGAAGGAACAAGCACTGTACTATCTGAGTCGAACCTTGATAGGAGCTGAGTTAAATTATACGCTCATTGAGAAGATGTGCTTAGCATTGATTTATGTGATAAAACAAATTGAGGAATTATTTTGAAGTGTACACTATCAAGCTTATTTCTCGAGCTGATCCCGTGAAGTTCGTAATGACTCACCATGTTCTCTCAGGAAGTCTAGCAAGATGGTCTATATTGTTTAATCAATATGAGATCATATACACACCTCATAAGGTTGTGAAGGGGCAAGCACTTGCTAATTTTCCTTGTTGATCACCCTCTTCCGGGAAAATGGGAAACTTAAGATGAGTTTCCTAATGAAGATGCATTTTTTACTGAAGAACTATTGGCACGTATAATGTTCTTTGATGGATCTGCACGTCGAGATAGTGCAGGGGCAGGAGTCGTGTTGATATCTCCAGAACGACTAATCCTACCATTTTCATTTGTTCTAGGTGAAACGTGTTCCAACAATGCCACAAAGTACCATGCTTTGATTGTGGGCCTTGAAATGGCATCAGATGTGAAGATTCCTCAATTGGATATCTACGACGACTCTCAATTGATCATCAATCAACTCTTGGGGAATTACGAGGTAAAGAAGGAAGATCTTTTGTCATATCACTAATATGCTACTTTCTTACTTGAAAGGTTTGATCAAGTGTTCTTGAGTCACGTCCGAAGAGAAAAAATTTGCATGGCGGATGCTCTGGCTTACTTGGCCACAATAATGGCACTTGGATAAAATGAGACAACAAAGGTGCGCGTATGTCATCGATGGGTTATTCATGGTTGTCTTAATCGCAAATCAATTGAAAGCCACCATATATCTGTTCAAGTGGTTGAAAAAGAAGATTGGAGAAAACTACTGATTGAGTATCTTGAACATGGAAGGTTGTTAGAGGATCCACGAGTAAGAGCAGACATTAAGAGAAGGGCACCGCGATTCATATTTCATGAGGGAATACTGTTTCGCCGTTCTTATGAGGGACTATTACTGCGGTGTGTTGACAAAGTAGAAGCTCAACAAACAATGGAGGAGACATATTTTGACACATGTGGAGAACACCAATCAGGGCCTAAACTTCATTTTTCACATCAAAATGCTGGGCTACTATTGGCCAATAATGGTAATGGACTGCTTAGAGAATGCTAGAAGTGTCAAGCATGTCAATTCCATGCTAACTACATCCATTAATCTCTAGAGGATCTACATTCAACTGTAGCCTCTGTAACGACCCAAACCGTTATTATTTAGGAAAGAAAAAACATCGAGAGAATTGGGTCCTTCATTTTGCCAGAGCGGGGCAGTTGCCACTAGGGCGGAGGCACTTCAATGGGATTAGGAGCGCCAGAGTGGGATAGTCGGGGAAAAACTTAAATGACGTGAAGCCTTATCTTCTCCTTTTTCCCAAAACACCAAAAAGAGGTGAGGATCACCCATAAACTCTCAAAAGGCTGCTCTAGGCTTAGAAAAGAAAGAGGAAGATATTTCTAGCACAAGGATGATGATAGCTTGCAGATTCTTGGCCAAATCCACTGTCTCGAGGTCTGAAAACCAAGATTGGAGCCATAATCTAATGCAGTTGCTTGGCGCCCAGGTAGGCTAGGTTTAACCCTATTGAATAGTTGTAAATCTATGCTCACGGCGTAATGTAATGTTAATTGATGGTAGAATTCATGTTTAGGCCTTCGGGCACGGAAAAAAGGGATGATAGTGCATATACCCTAGTTGCTAAGATGATGTGTTTTGTGGGGAAAAGTCTCGTTCGTGAACTAGGGTTAGATGATGGTTTGATTTCCTGTTTGTGTGACATATGCCAGTTAATTGTTTTGTGGCATGCATGCATATATAAGAATAAGAAATGTAAATATAATCTAATGCATATGAGTATATGTATATGAATAATTACATGCCATAAACCCATTACTTGATTGCATGACTATGAGCATTGTTCATTATGGGTGTGACTTGTGATTGCGGATGTGTTGACTGGATTGGTGTCATGTTTCGACACATATATTGGATCGGGTGTCACATTTTGACACATATTTTGGACCGGGTGTCACGTTCTGACACATGTATATTGTATTGGGTGTCACGTTCCAACACACTAATAGTTTGGGTGTGGGTTCCATGAGAGGACCACTGTGATTATACATTCATGTCTAATTGTGGTTGATATTGAAAATTGTAGGTTGCTCCTAAAATGATAATTGATCTATGTATCTTGTACATGTTTGTTTACGGTGTCGTAATTAAATGGCTTAGGCCTAGTCATTAGAATTAATTGCGAATGAGCAGGCCCACCAGTATGTGGTTTGGAAAGAGAAGACCGAGGTTCCAGGTATTATTATGTAATATGGTTAGAGGGGTTTTATGTGTTCTTAAATAAGGAGAAGTGGAGTAGTGTTTATGATCTAAATAGTAGTTAGACTCTACCTTGGGAAGGGGTTTCGTAGTTGAAACGATTAGCGATCTTGGATAGAGTATGCGGTGTAGTTAAGAGTTGAATTGTGACGCAAAAGAAGCAAAGGTATGTCATGACTGGCTGGCCAAATTTGAGGTAGTTGCAATTGGGGGGCCCATCTATGAGCTAGAATGGTTAAGTTATGATCAAGAAACAAAGTAAAGGAGGGAGATGAGCTAGGGGGTTGTAGTCAAGTGTCAGTACGTTTTAAGGTATATGATAATGGTAAGGGAAGGATGATGAAGGTTGAAGGGTGTACGATTTTATTGCATGTTTCCTGCTAGTCGATTTCTTTACATTATGCGGTGGGTATCGGGTTGACCGATGATGCCTACCAGTACATGTGGTTTGTAATGATACTACTCTTGCTATGCCTTTTTGGCATAGTCTGGTTGCAAGGTCAGTGTGATGTTTCATAGGTGAAGACGAAGACAATCTCCAACATCTCCTATTTTTTCTTCCATGTGGTGGGAGCTGTGTCATTTGTTATTTGGTTATTACTATGTAATCTTAGAAGATCTTGTACCTGTTTAGACTAGATTCCTGGGGGAGTAATTTATGTTATAAATTTTAACTTGGATTGTCGAAACTCTTATTTATGTAAAAATCACATGAATTTTCTTCTATCTCATGTTTCCTTAACATTCCGCATGTTTTTAACTATCTGGGAATTAAGGGTTCTCTACTTAGGTGTTAGAGTAGGTACCTGCACGGCCCGATGGGTAGGGTCATGAATGCCTCATGGCCTTTTGATGCATGGGGACTTGATGTTGTTGGACCTCTTCCAAAGTCGTCAAAAGGACAAATGTATATCTTGGATGCCACTGGCTATTTCTCTAGATGGGCTTAAGTTGTGCCAATTAAAGAGGTGAAGAAGGAGAATGTAGTTGATTTTATCAAATCAAACATAATTTATAGATATGGCATACCAAGATGTATAGTTATTGATAATGGAACACCCTTCAACAATAAACTCATGAGTAGTTTGTGCGAGAAATTGAATTTTAAGCAACATAAGTCTTCAATGTACAATGCACCTACCAATGGTCTTGCTGAAGCTTTTAACAAGACACTTGGTAACCTGTTGAAGAAAGTAGTTGTGAAGAATAAAAGAGACTGGAATGAGAGAATTGGTGAAGCTTTGTGGGCATATCGTACATCCTTTAGAACGGCTACGTAAGCGACTCTGTTTTCATTGGTGTATGGCATAGAAGCAGTCCTTCCATTGAAGAATCAAATTACATCATTGTGAATAGAAATCTAAGAGGGACTTACAACTGAAAGTAACGCTCAACTTCGTCTGGCAGAGTTGGAAGCATTGGATGAGAAGATATTGGAATCACAACAAAGGTTGAAGTGTTATCAAGCTCGACTTGCGAGAGCATTCAACAAGAAGGTCTGACCTTGATCATTTCAAGTGGGAGAGTTGGTCTTAGCAGTCAGGAGACCCATAATCCTCAATAAATGCATCGGTGACAAGTTTACATCAAAATGGGATGGGCCGTATGTTGTGAAGGAAGCATATTCAAGTGGTGCATAAAAATTGTAGACCAAGAGGGTGTAAGAGTTCGTCCAATCAACGCCAAGTTTCTAAAGCAATACTTCCCATAAAGGTTTCCTACACTCCTTAAGGTATGAGCACAAACTACATGTTACTCCTAGCCCGCAAGATTATAAACTGTGTACAGCCCAAAAAAATAATAAATAAATAAAACTCATCATCTTGAACTACGATATGACTTGATCCTCTTCACCAAAGTACGTAGGCTCTTGGAGTAATCACTCTTAGCTCAGTCACATGAGTAAAATAAAGGGGGGGGGGGGCAGGTGGGGGCATTATGTGATCATCACACTAGCTCTTTAAAATTATGTAGCTAGCACGTGAGTTCACATGCATCATATATGAACAAAAGAGAAAAGTTAAGCAAGGCATCTTAGCTGACTTCAAAGGCGCATTTGTAAGAATCCCCAAAGGGTTTGATAATGATTTTTACATATATTGCAGTTCTTGGAGTCTACTTCGCAACATGAAAATCGGTTCGTGATTCAGAGGTTTCTATGCTAAGTTATGAATTTTCTACCACGACCGCTTAAAGTTGGAATAAAAAGATCATCATATTTTGAAGTTGATCTGAGCATTTCAAAGACCTATTTGTGAAAGTTCATAAAGATCTTGATCATCATTGTTACACATATTGAAGTTCTTGAATCCCTCTCCGCAACAAAATAAGAAGCCGTAATGCTAGAATTCCTACATCGAGTTATGGATATTCTACTATGATCGTTCAAAGTTGCATATCAAACATGCTAGATTTGGAAGTCAACTTAGGGTATTAATCTGACAATTCAAAAGGAATTTTTATTTGAATTTTTTATATGAGACAGGCTGATGAATTCCATCGGTATTGGATCAAGCGACTTGCGATTCAACTTGAGTTTTTTGCTTGCGAGATAATTTTGTGCAATCCACTGATGCTTGAGTAAGTTATTCGAAATTAGGGGCATCTTTACCTACAACATCAAATTGGGATAGCCTTCGGATCAAATCCCTACTTATGTTGAAATCATGTACCCGCAAAGATCATGATGTGAACACTCCAAGTTCAAGAGACACGTTTTTTTGTCAAAAGCGCACAAAGTTGAGGAATTGGCATTCTGGACGTATAATCAACTTGAAAAATTTATTCTCATCAATTTGGAATGAATTTCATTGTAACTTCTACAAATAGTGTTGTTCTTGATGCACTCGTCACAATGAAATAAGAAGCTCATAGTTTCATCACTCTTACATCGAATTTTGGATTTCACACCAAAGACGCGCTCCTCACAATGAAACAAGAATCTCATAGTTTCAGAATTCGAGCTAACTTTGAAAATGTATCTATTTTAATCTGGAAAGCTTTTGGCCATTATTTTTACATATGGTGTACGTCTATAAGTTATTCTTCCAATGGAACAAGAATCACATCATTTTGAGGCTCCTACACCGAGTTATTGATTTTCTCCCAAAGTTGCTCAAAGCTGAAAAGTTGAGCGAGGCAGAATTTGAGCTAACTTTGAAAATATCTATGTACTAATCTGGAAAGCTTTTGGCCGTGATTTTTACATATGTTGTACATCTATGAGTTATTCTTTCAATGGAACAAGAATCGCATCATTTCAAGGCTCCTACGCCGAGTTATTGATTTCTCCCAAAGTTGCTCAAAGCTGAAGAGTTGGCGAGGCAGAATTTTAGCTAACTTTGAAAATATATCTGTACTAACCTGAAACGATTTTGGCCGTGATTTTTACCTATGTTGTACGTCTATGAGTTATTCTTCCAATGGAATAATAATCGCATCATTTTGAGGCTCGTACGCCAAGTTATTGATTTTCTCGCAAAGTTGCTCAAAGCTGAAAGTTGAGCAAGGCAGAACTTGAGCTGACTTTAAAAAATACATCTATACCAATCTGGAGATCTTTTGGCAATGTTTTTTACATATGTTGTATTTCTTTAAGTTATGCTTCCAATGAAAGAAGAATCATATTATTTCAATGCTCCCACATCGAGTTATTGGTTTTCTACCGCAGGTGCTTGAAGCTGAAAAGTCGAATCAAGGCAACATTCAAGCTAACTTTGGAATAATAATTGTACTAACCTGGAGATTTTTCGGTCATGAATTTCACATATATTGTATTTATGTGAGCTATCTTTCCAATGAAATGACACACTCATTATTTGAACATTTCTACTATGAGTTACTGAATTTCAAACATAAGAGCTCAAAGCTGAAATGTTGGGGAAAGTTGTCCAGCATATAGAGTAAGTTATAAATTACACGATGAGCATTTGAAATAGAGAAATAAAGAGGGCATTTGAGAATAAAAAAACAACACTTTTATTCATTCAAGAAGGATTGTCACTACATCATAGCAATGTTCCAAAAATCAAGACAAAAAAAAAGCACAATAGAACAAGAAAATGAAATAGAATGTCCTTATGCAGGATAAAAGACTAAGGAAAAAGCTTATGGCTAAGGATTTGATGACGACTTGTCTCAGCATCCTCCTTTAGCTTAGCTAGTTCTTTTATTTATGTTTCCGACAAGGGAATGATTTTCTCGATGGCATGAATTTCATCTTCACATTTAGTGCTAGTCTCTTCATTTTCAGACAGCCTCTTTTGATGATCCTCAATAAGTGAGATGGCTTTCTTCTTCTTAGAAGTCCACGCTTTTAGATCTTTTTCAGCTCTTGTAAGGACTTTTTGAAGCTCTTCCAACTGTTTCTCCATATTGACTTTCTCCTCATTTGCGGTATCAAGAAATTGTTGTGCAGCAGAAAGCAACCCTTGATGAGAATCCCTTGTTATCTTTTGAGAAGTAGACAGCCTCGCAACATCGAAATCTCCATGTTTCTTGAAAAAATCTTCAAGCAGAACCTCTAAAAGAGAAAGTTTGATGATGTTAACTTCTCGAAGCCCTTTAGGAATCAATCAACACCTGCCTCCAACTCTTTGAGGTTTTTCGAAGATTCAACAAAGAATTGAGTAATACAGTCACATAAGGTACGCCATATTCCAAAAATATAAGATAATTTGAAGCTGGAAATAGTTTTTTTTTGTTCAAAATTTGAGGAAATCCCCAGCAAAGGGAAGACCAAATCCTTGGAGACATCTGAACATCCAATTTGATGTGCTCCAACCTCCACATTAGTAGTTGAGTTATTTTGAGAAGTTTCAACCTTTTCAGAATAAGGGACCATCAGCTTTGTCAGTTGAATCTCATTTGCAGCTTGACTCTTAACTTCAGCAAATGGGAGGTGAGAACTTTTCTCCACATTGAGGGAGTTCGGGCTTGTGATACAATCTTCAAATACATCTACATCGCTAGGGATGTCCTCTAAACCAGAACTTTATCCATTCTCTAAAGGAAACTTCGTCGATGGCACCTTTGGTAAGTCGGTAGAACTCCGAAAACAAGTAGGAGTAGCTTCTTGGGAGAAAAGACTTCCATTGATCATCTATATGTGTCAACTCCTTAGCCAAAGGTATAACTTCATCATAAAGGAACCATGAATAGGAAGGCCTCCAATGGTTCTCAAATCCCATAAAGAAATAGATAACTCTCCGACGAAGGTAGAGACTATATTGGTGGATGGACGTAAATTGTCGCAAAAGGCCTGGAGAACATTTTCGTTATGGTCATATGTGAAGATTGAAGCAAAGATAACATCATAAGTCTTGATGTTATCCAAAGTCTCGTTGCAGGGGCCAATCATATCTTCTACCCACTCCCAATAGCAAGACGTATGTCGAACCTCACCAAACCCAAAAGAAGGAACAAGCCAACTGCTAAGATTTTCATCACGATGAGGAGGGGTGACAACAACATTTTGATGAGTGGAAGACTTTAAGAGGAGAACTTTTGCAGTTGTTACATTGCTAGAAAATTCTCCATGACATCCTTCGTTTCTGTTGATGACCACTTTGGGAGATGATGAGAAGTGTCCATCATCTTTCTAACAAGTGGGAAGGCACCGATGACCGGAGGATGAACTTTTAAGGTGAGAACTTTTGCGTGAGAATGTTGCTTGTTCTCCAAGATCTCAAGGGAAGGGCATGGTGCATCTCGGTCTCAAAGTCCATTTTTTGTAACACCTCGCTAATTGAAAGAACAAGAATTAGAAATAAATCAATTTTGGAAATAATCAAATTTGGGAAGTTTGACAAAGTTAAGCAAAGTATGAGTTTTGGGTCAACTTCAAACGACCATAACTCCTAGTACAAGATGTGTTAGGTGTGCTACAAGATACCGTAGGAAAGTTCTTTGAATTATCTTTCCAACACCACCAAGTTTTTCAATTTCGAGTTAGTGTGAGGGAGATATACCCAATTGACTTCGGGTTGTCTAGATAAGGAAAGTCACAACCGGATTTTAGAAGGGTATTATGGTCTTTTCACTACCCAATTAATTAAATTCGTTTTTGGTAATTAAGTTAGGGTCTAAACTGAATTGGTTCAGTTTACACTTCATAAAATTAATGTAGGGTTTTGAGAGAAGAGAAAAGAAGAGGAGAAAAGAGGAGAGGAAGCAAGGATTCGTCGCGTTCTTGAAGTTAAGCTTGTGGATTTTGCCAAGGGTTTATCCCTACGAGGTATGTAAGATCACATAGTGTTGGGTCAGTTCACCCATGCACCAATCATGATTTAATTCAGTGAAATTATGTTCTTGAAAGTATAGAAATTGAGTTCTTGATGGATTGTGTTGATGTTTCTATTGAATTCTTGATTGTTGAAGTTATTGAGAAGTTCTTGAGTTAGATTCATGAATGTTGATGTTGTTTTGAGTATATTCTTGCATATTTTGGTTATGTATTCGAATCTGACTGTTTGGGAAAGGAACCTTTCTAATCTAGAGGGTATAGAGTTGAAAAACGATCAAGAAAATTTGTCAAAAAAACTGGGAAAAAGCATGGGGCACCGCGCCACTCAGAGCGCTGCACTTTCATGTCTGAATTTTGGACTCCGGGGCTCTGTGCCACTCAGAGTGCCCCAACCCAAACTCTAAAGTTTGGGCTCTGGTGCCCAGCGCCACTCAGAGCGCCAGGGACTCCAAGTCTTCTACCCTTTCCCACTTATTTCCATTTGAGTTCCCTTGTATCGTACCTATGTTTCCTAGTTGATTTCTACACTCTAAGGTACGTCTAAACATCATGATATCATCTATAACATGAGATCATGACCCTTGAATCCATAAATCAAATTCAAGGTAGAGTTAATAGTCAAGTTAAGAGAGTTCTTAAAATCTTTTCAAAGTCTATTACAATCATTTTAAACTTCTTTTTAAAGACTTAAGCATTGAGGTGAGAAAGAGTAGAGACGAGTTGAATTCTTTTAAAAAGAAGTATTGGGACTAAGTACTCCCAAAGAGCAAATGGTTTTACATTTAAGATGAGAGGAAACACCGATTTCCAAACGAGTTTTTCATGATTAGTTTTGAGTTCCATCTCTTTAAAGAGATAAGATTTTTGAGTAATAACCTCAAATCATAGAGAAATAGTTATGTTTTTAAACATATGAGCTGAGTATTTTGGGAGTAGTATTGAGCACTGATATGGGGACCTGTCCATAATAACTCAAGTCCCCATAAACCATGTAGCCAACGTGGGTAAAAAGGGTCATACTTTTTAGATGATTCCTTAATTCTTTTTAACATAGACTAATGGATCCACTTAGTTGAGGTGTTCTATATCCCAGTAAGTTATAGGACAGTTCTGGCAGCGTGGGCGAGACGTTGTATCATCACATAGTTCATAGTGATGGTTGTCAGTTAGAGAAACTCCCAAAAAATTATGTTACTTTATTTAATGATTAAATTTTAGTTGATATTCACTATTTAAATGCTTTGTATAAATTGTACCTTTACTGTTGTTTAATTCTGCATTTGAGTTAGTATCCATGATTTAAGTAAAGTTGAGATAAGTGTTCTTTTAGAAATCAGTTCAAGCTTATGTCGTGTTTAGTTTTCCCCTCGCATGCTCGTACATTCAATGTACTGATGACATTTGGCCTGCATCATTTTATGATGCAGATACAAGTAACAACGATCAGCATCCAGCACTTCGTTGATCTAGTTGAGCACTCAAAGTCAATTGGTGAGCCTTCTTGCTTTCCGGAGGATCCCTTTTTATATTGTTTTAGTATTTCAGATGTTAGGACGATCGGGGTCTTTTTCCAACATCCCTCATAGTTTTAGAGGCTTCATAGACTGATAGTTATAGTTCTTTAGTCATTTCATTTTTAATTGTTTATGTTAAGACTTGAGTTGCCTTTTTGGCTAGTCGAATATTTCTTTAAGGCATTCTAAGTTTAAGTTATTGCTTGAGTTATCTTTTGAGACTGATTCTTGTTATTTAAGTCTTCCGCTGAGAGTTAAGCCAGGCAAAGGGATCGTTTGGGGCCAATAATGGTTCTCGAGTTCCAGTCCCGCCCAGGGTGTAGGCTCGGGGCATGAAAAACTTGGTATCAGAGCACAGAGTTCACAAGTCCTAGGGAGTCTATGAAGACATATCTGTAGAGTCCTAGTTATCGGTGTTAAGCCCGCCGCATATTTAATTAGGAGGCTGCAACATTTAGGAATTATCTCACTTCTTTCATATTCATGTCGTGCGATAGAGTTAATCTCTATAAAGTTTTCTAGGAGGAATTTTGAGGAGCAAGGGGTACCTAATATACCAGAAGTGCAACACCAAGAAGAGATCACTAATGCTGAATTTCAGGAAGCAACCCGAATGTTAAGTCAGGTTGTGACCAACCAAGTCGGACAACAAAGAGGGGCTCGACAGGAAGTGGCTGATACTTCAAGGATCCGTGAGTTCTTGAGGATGAATCCTCCAAGCTTCACTGGTTCAAGCACAGTAGAGGATCCGAAAAACTTTGTAGAGGAACTGCAGAAAGTGTTTGAGGTTATGCACATTGCTAATACTGAGCAAGTGGAACTAGCTACCTATCAACTGAAGAGTGTTGCTAGGACTTGGTTTGACCAGTAGAAGAAGATTAGGGCTGAGGATAGACCAGTTTTGAGTTGGGCTGTGTTTGAGAGTTCTTTCTTGGGGCGTTTCTTTCTCCGTGAACTGAGAGAAGCCAAGGTACAGGAATTTCTTACCCTTAAGCATGAACCTATGAGTGTTCATGAGTACAGTTTGAAGTTCACCCTACTTTCCCGATATGCTCTGGATGTGGTTGCTGATATGAGGAGCAGGATGAGTCTGTTTATTGCTGGGTTGTCTCATCTGTCAAGTAAGGAGGGAACTGAAGCTATGCTAATAGGGGACATGGACATAGCGAGACTTATGGTTAATGTGCAGCAGGTTGAGGAAGAGAAGCTGAGTGATAGAGAAGAATTTAGAAACAAGAAAGCTAAGACAGGGAATGAGTCCAAGAAGCAAAGGAGTAATGTAAATCGGTCTTCCTTTTAACATAAGCAAAATGGACCTGCTCCATCATCTGCTAGTGCACCTACACCAATGAACAAAGGTGAGTATAATAGTCAAAATTCGCAGAATTTCAGATCTAAACCTGCTCAGTCTCAGGGTAGTATGGTACAATGAGGTAATTGGGCTCCTACATGTGCTAAGTGTGGTAGGAACCACCCAGGTGCTTGTCGCGATGGCTCTACTGGATATTTCAAGTGTGGTCAAGAGGGTCACTTCATGAAAGAGTGTCCTAAGAACAGGTAAGGAAAAGGAAATAAGGACAATAGAGCCCATATGCTACTCCGCCACCTAGAGGAGCTACTTCAGGGGCTGGCGGAGTAGCAAACCGCCTATATGTGATCACTAGTCGTCAAGAGCAAGAGAATATCCAGATGTTGTCACTGGTATGATCAAAGTCTTTAATTTTGATGTTTATACTTTGCTAGATCCAGGAGCGAGTCTATCTTTTATGACAACTTATGTTGAGATGAATTTTGATGTTCTTCCTGAGAAGCTTTGTGAGCCCTTTAGTGTTTCTACACCTGTTGGGAAGTCTATTCTGGTTGAGAAAATCTATCATGATTTGTACCATTTCCGTCAATCACAAGAGCACCATGACTGATTTAATGGAGTTAGACATGGTAGATTTTGATGTCATTCTAGGTATAGAATGGCTTCATGCCTGTTATGCCTGCATTGATTGTACACTCGAGTTGTCAAGTTCCAATTTCCTAATGAGCCGGTCTTTGAATGGAGGAGTAGTTCAGCAGTGCCTAAGGGTCGTTTCATTTCGTACCTTAAGGCGAGAAAGTTAGTTTCCAAGGGTAGTGTCTATTGCTTACACAGAGTTAATGACTCTAGTGTTGAGATACCTCCTATTAAGTCGGTTCCTTGTGTGAGTGAGTTTCCTGAGGTCTTTCCTAATGATCTACCCGGAGTCTCTCCTGAGAGAGAAATAGACTTCGGTATAGATATTCTTCCCGATACTTGTCCTATATCTATTCTGCCATATAGAATGGCACCAGCAGAGTTGAAAGAGTTAAAATAGTTGTTGAAAGATCTCCTTGAAAAGGGTTTTATTCGACAAGTGTCACACCTTGGGGCGCTCCGATCTTATTTGTGAGGAAGAAGGATGGTTCTCTAAATATTTGTATAGATTACCATCAGTTGAACAAGGTCACTATCAAGAATAAGTATCCTTTTCCGAGAATTGATGATCTCTTCGATCAACTTCTGGGTGCCACTTGTTTCTCTAAGATAGACCTCAGATCTGGTTACCATCAGTTAAGAGTAAGGGAATGTGATATTCCAAAGACAGCTTTCAGGACCCGTTATGGTCATTATAAGTTTATGGTCAAGTCGTTCGGTTTAACCAATGCACCTGCAGCATTCATGGACCTTATAAATAGAGTATTCAAGCCTTATTTAGATATGTTTGTTATCGTGTTCATTGATGACATTCTAATCTATTTGAGGAATGGGGAAGATCATGCTAGTTAGGGGTGTACAAAACCAAACCGAAAACCGAACCAAACCGCAAACCGAGTCAAACCGGAAAAAAAAACCCAACTAGTGTTTGGTTTGACTTGGTTTGGTGTTGAAAAAATAACCGACTATATTTGGGTTGGTTTGATTTTAACTAAAAAAAAAAACCAACCCGACATTATATATATAATTTTAAAATTTTATTTTATACATAAAAATATTTACTTTGATATAATTTTTAAATATTTCTTATACTTTTTCATATTTTTTATCTTTTAATATATTATTTCA
>JAJOOR010003427.1:0-90661 GCA_036250505.1 Solanum acaule
ACCCCCCCCCCCCCCCCCCCGCAACGATAATTACCCATGAATCTAAGTTTTACGGATAAAAAAATGCATTAGGGGAGTAAAAACCTTACCTTTTGCACCAAAAGTAGTGGAAACTTGTCAAGAGATCGCATGGATCGTCTCCTAGCTCTCAAGAATGAAACTTGCAAAAAAATAACATTTTTGGGTTTTAATTCCGACTTAAGTCACGACTAGCCTGCCGTAGCGAGACCCTACCAGCCACAGCGGCCCAGCCCTGGCGGAATAAATTCCACCCTGGCGTCTTGTACGGAGACAGAATGCCGGAAATTGAATTCCAAACCCCCACTTCACAACACTCCTTCAACACAAGACGTTCAAAAACTACATGCTCATGCTAAAATTAGTTTCAGGAGTTCTACTCGCCCGAATTCGACTCCATAAAGTCGTACGGGTTCCTTAACGTCTTAGCTATCCACTCATGTAGCCAAATTCATTATTGAATTTCTCATTGATTACCAAATTTCCATAGACTCTCGTGACTCCTATTTCGTCCAAATCTGGACTAGGCTAGAAAATTCCAAGTTACAACAAAAACATTTTCTGACCCAAATTCTTTCCCTATTGGCTTTTCTACAACGAAGGGAACAAGTCGTTATAGTAGTAAGAGAATATTGAATAAGAAAATGAAACTCATGTCAGATAGTTGAAAGTGCAACATATCTTATTTTTAAAAAATAAAATTCTTATAGAGTATCAAGTATATCTATTTCAACATATAACAACAATGTTACATTATTATGACTGATAAAGCAAGGCTTACCACCTCACTTCTACTAATACAGATTGATTGTTTATCATTTTTATTGTTTTTAAAAAGACAATAAAAATATTTTCTAGTGGTATATATTGATAAATAATATTTTTTTTGTGTTGTTACGATATTCTTTCACGTTTCATAAGTGATGAGTATATTTTATGAGTTTAGAAACGCTTTAGAAGACATGCAAATAACATAATTTTTTGAATTGAAGTACCTAAATTTTTTTGTACATTAATATAAATTAGACAATAAATATTTTGATAATGTGAAAGCTAATAGTAGAAGGCCTTTTATTAAGTATGGCTAGATTAGAAAATATACAAATTTGAACAAGAGAAAATTTCAAAAATATATGAATATAATAAAAATAATATTTACCTAAAAAGTTATCATCAATTTACATAATAACTTACTAAATAATATATCACAAAAGAATGACATAATAAAAACATTTTCAATAACATAAATCTAACTAGAAAAATATGTCGTTTGTAATTACTATCTTTATGGATTTACAATGATACAAAATAAATGTAACTATGTCAACTTGAAATTTCTATTTGAAGTATTTTAAATATTTTCAAAATATTGTATTTTCACTTATTATTTATTGAATGGACAACTTTCTGTCTTCGAAATTTTTTTTTTTTCTTATAAATTTTTTTTTAAAAATAATGCTAATTCTATGAAATTTAGTATCTTAAATAAAGTAACATTTAATATGTATCATAAATTATTTTTCTTGCAACATGAATTATAAATATCACAATTTGTATATTTTTATTATTCTTTGTTATGATTAATGAGAATATATATCAATTTTTTGAAGTGAAAATTTATATGTATATATGTTTTACATGTAAAAATCATAGGTGTGAGAGATTTGATGTGAAAGTAATATGAATTGTTCAACATGTAGATGTGTACAGCTAAAAAGAACAAGCGTCAATGAAAAAGTTAATAACTTGCACAAATTAATGTAAAAACAAAAATATCATGCAAAAGAGATAATGATAAGTTCGTCGATGAAGAGGTACCTCTATTTTAATATTGTATCATCTTCATTAGTTAATATGTTGAATTCTTTTGAAAGTGTAAAGATTATAAGTATTAACGCAGGAAACAAAAATACAAACGACTGTTTTCAACAAAGATGTTCATGCATGGAACAACTCTTTTCAACTTAATCAAAGTTACAACATTATTAATGGAAAGTTAAAAGGAGCTAAATCAAACCTTTAATTTGTGCATAAGTACCTCCAAAGTAGAATTCATGAACAACACAGAGTTTGTAAAGGACAAAGATCAATTTAATATTCAACAATTTTTTAATGGACTTATTTCCTTCGATGAAGTTGAAAAGATCACTAATGGGAGTTTCTTTGGTAAATTTTAGTAAATTTTTTTTTGTGTATTAAACCCATAACTAAAATCTTTATTTGAAAATACATTTTTTCAGGTGGATATGATGTGTATTTTAATCAAAGTAAAAGCACTAAATGGAGAATGACGAAGCATAAGACGAGAAGTAATTGTTACAAATGGAAGGTAACTTTATACTTACTATGCATCCTTGATATAAAAAGTTTCACGTTATTAAATTGTTTTCATAAAGGTACCTATTTTTACATATATAGGTATGATAAAAAAATCATTACTATATGGGGAGAATTAGTTGAAATTGAAGGATACATACTATAGAGCCTTGAAAGTGACAAACCACTGCTTGCCTTTTGTGATGTGAAAAGCTCAATTTAGCAAGGTATGAATCTCCTCAAATTTTATATTTGAATCAGGTTTCACACAACATAAGGTATCGCAAAATTTATTACCCTTGGAAAAATTGGGGAATTTTTACTTTCCATGATATCTATTAGTAGTTTGCTAATCAATCCACAATTTGAAACGGTCAACAATCTCCAACAATCTCCAACAATGGTAAACAATACATCTTTCTTCGCACAAATTCATATGTCATGACCCAGACCGTCATGATTGGCACCCACACTAACCCTCCAGTGAGAGAACCATTACAACAACTCAACCTAACAAATTTTATGAAAACTAAGGCATTTAAGATACAGAAGCAGGCTTAAATGCAGAAATTATATAGAGTTCCCATAAACTCCAAGTTTAAACAAATAACTAATCAAACTAATGTGGAAATTCAACTCCTAGAACCTGAAAGTGAAGGTACCAAAACTCTAAAAAGATTCATAAGTCTAAACGAGAAAATCATCTAAAGAACTAGTCTAAGTCCGAATAGAATGGACTAGACAAAAATAGAACTCAAGGCATCCCGGAAGAACTGGCTCAGCTTTTAATTCGAATCGGCGATCACTGATCTTCTAAACGAGGTCTGTCAATAGCCGCTGGAAGATGCCATGTACTCAACAAAAATAAGAGCAAGTGCAGTATCAATACACAACCACCGTGTACTGGTAGTATCACGCGGTTATCCCACTAAGTGTAATATACATTAGTCAATACAACAATATAATCACATGAACATATCGAACATATACAATATCATCAACATATACGAATAATGAACAACTTCACGATTCTCACATATCACAGTTATATCTATTTAGAGCAACATACAGTGTTCCAATATCAATCATCATTAGATAAGAACGAACTCATCACAAGTAGATACACAACACAATTCAATGGTCCTCTCACGCAACCCAATTCAATGGTCCTCTCATGGAACCCAAACCCAAATAGTTAGCATACTAGAATGTGGTATCCGATCCCATAATTATGCTGGAACGTGGCAACCGATCCCATAGTTATGTCGTAACTTGGCAACCGATCCAAGTTAGATATGCCGGAACGTGGCAACCGATCCAAGTTAGTTATATCGGAACGTGGCAACCGATCCATTCAACACACCACAATCACAATTACAAGTATATCATCAAGATCATACATTTAAGTCATGATTTCATGGCAATCATCATTCATCTATCTCATTGACAACAAGTGTGATCAACATTGCAACATTCATATATATACAAGTATCATAATGAATCAAGAACAAACATACATCACACAATCATAGAATCACAACCATCAAAAGTGCATAATGAGGTCGTTTAGGGGTTTATTAACGACTTCAATTCACGCCGAGCCCGCCACAATGGCCGTCAACCCACTGTAGCGAACCCGCCAAAGAGGCAAAAAGCGGCGCCAATGCGGATTATGCGAGACAGAGAGCTAATTCAAGAATTCCAGAATTCCCATTTCACAACACAGGTCTAACCAACGACGCTCAGAAAATACGCTTTACACCAAGATCGATTCCGGGATTCTACTCGCCCAAATTCAATTCCGTAAAGTCGTATGGGTTCCTTAACGAGTTATCTAACTACTCATGTAATTAAATTCATTAATATATCTCTCATTTGTTACCAGATTTTCCTAGACCTCACTTACTCCGATTTTGTCCAAATCTGGTCTAGGCTAGGAAATCTGAAGTTACTACGAAAAAAAATTTTGGCCCCAATTTTTTCCCCATAGGCTTTTCCATAACGACGGAAATCAGGTCGTTACATCATATCATCCCCACATGGTACGTAATTGAAGATTTCTATTGATTACTTTGAAATTAGAAGAATGACAACATGACCGCACACAAGATTGACATAAGTTTAATGCCATGCATACTAATGCAAACAGTCTGCCAAGTGAAAATTATTGATATTCTAAATGGTTCACTTATCATTGTGAAGGTACTTTCCTCTGCCAATATAAAACCTTGTGTGTTGTCCAATTACATGTTAAGAACGCAATTAACTATTTTTTCCTAATTTTCATATAGGATAGGTAGTATAAGTTCAATGCTAAGATTTCCGGCATTGACAGTAACACTGACCCATGGTATCATGCTTGCAAGAAATGCTACGTGTGAGTTAATGTTATAAGCAATAGTGCAACTTGCCTACTATAGGTAAAGATATTGATTATGAGGAGGTAAACTACATAAACGAGTGTAAAAAAATCTTATTTACTACACCAAATAAATTAACAGTCAATGATTAAATATTGAGATGAGCTTAAGATATAGTTATCAAAAAAATGTAGACTTACTGATTAAATCTTGAAATGTGTTTCAGATATCGGTTAAAGATTGATGTCGCTGCTGATGAATAATTTCTATGGATACATTGTTTGATGTGACACAATACTATTTTATTGCGACGTAAAAGACTGTGTTCACTCTACATCTGCGAAGGTAAATCATTTAATCTATAAAATATAAGCCCTACAAATAATGTTATCCTTTTTTGGTGAAATACTAATATATTAGGGTTTCCTATTCTATAGAAAGTTGAATCTGAATACTATCATAAGTTGGTATTAAGTAAGGGGAAGGAATTCATTGTAACACCCTAGAAATTGTTTGAGCTAAGAGTTGAACCATCTTTCATAGTGAATAAGTTTTTACTAAGGAATTTAATAATTTCTTAAGTGTTAAGGTTACTAGATGTAGCACCTTGAGTTCCAAGAAGAACTAAAGAGAGTTCATTCAAGTCATTCCTAAGTTCCTTTAAGTTTTGGGTCAACATCAAATGACCAAAACCTTATATACAAGATGATTTAGGTGACCCATAAATTATCAAATGAAAGGTCTTTGAATTATCTTTCCAACGTCACTGAGTTTGCTAAATTTCGAGCTCGTATGAGGGAGATATGCCCGTTTGAAGTTGGGCTGTCCAAATAAAGAAAGTTACCCGAAAATAGTAAGCGGTATTTTGCTCTTTTCCTTACCCAATCAAATTTAATTCATTTTTAATAAAGTATTAGGGGTCTAGTCTGATTAGGTTCAGTTTTATAATCCTAATATGCACCTAGGGTTTTAGAAAAGAGTCCAAGAAGAGAAAAGAGGAAAGGATCAAGGCATTCGTCGAGGTTCTTGAGTTTTGTTGCGGATTTTTGCCATGCGTTTGATCCCTAAGAGGTATGTAAGCTTCCATAGTGTTGGGTTTGTTCACCCACATGCCAATCATGTTAATTTTAGTGAAATTCATTCTAGAAAGTTGATAGTTTGGTGTTCTTGAATTGTATTCTTTAAATTGTCTTTCGTTCTTGAGTTTAGATGAGATTGATGAGTACTTGAGGAAATCGTGTCGATTTTAGAGTTGTGTTTGATTAGATTCTTGCGTACATGTAGCAGGTATCTGAATCTAAAGAGATATTGAGAAAAAGAATCAAATTTAGGCTAATTGGGGTTAGAAAATGAAGAAGGAAAAAGTCGAGCAAATCTGGCACTCCACTCCACGTCGTGGACTTGCCTTCCCTATGCACAAAATTTATATCCGCGTCTCAGAGAGGTCCCAAACCCCTCTTCCTAAAAATTTATTTCGCGATCAAATATTAAAATGCATCTCTGCGTCGCGGACCTGCTTCCAGACACTGATTTCTTGATCGTTTCTCATATTTAACTATCTAAAACCACCCCTAATCATTACTATATCCTTCCTATCACAAATCATAAACTTGAATTCATAATTAATATTCAATGAAGAGTTAAGAGCCAACTCTTGAGAGTTCTTTGAGTCTTTTGAGGAGTTTTCTACAAATTCAAATAAATTGTTTTAAGACTCAAGTAAGTGAGCATGAGAGTGAAGATAATGTATTCATGAGTCTACACTATCAACAAGATCCTTCATATCATGAACAATAACTCTTGAAGTCATAATTCACATTCAAGAGAGAGTTAAGAGTCAAGTTCAAGAAAGTTTTTGAGTCCAATCGTGAATCCTTTGAGATCAACTATTGATTTGAACTGAGTTTTGAGGAAGTAAGTATGAGAATGAGATGAGTCGTATACAAGATTATTATATTATTATTTAGACCCTTCAGTCAAGTCGTTCATACCCATAAATTCCTCATGAACTCCATCAGTTGAGTATCTTTGAGAAGGGTAGTATCTTAAAATTCTAAGTCTTGAGTATTGAGTTCCTAATCGTTTTGGGATTATATTCCTAATCATGGGGCTACTACACGTTACCCATGAATTTCTTTGAGTTGAGTAGTTCATGCCCATAATTACGCATGCACCCTATTAGTCGAGTAGTCTAGAGATGAGTAGTAGCATTGAGTCTTGAGTTCTGAGTACTGAGGTTCTTATTTGCTATTAAGATCCATGAGTTGAGTCGTTCATATTCATAATTCCACATGAACCCTATGATTTGAGTTATAAATTTTAAAAAGCTTTTTAAAGCCAACACTTGAGTTCTTAAACTGAGTTTTGAGAAAGTAAAGATGAGTTTTGAGAAAAGAGTTGTCAAAAACATGATTAGTAGGACAATCTAGTATGCCATCAATGTCTGAGCAGTATAGTATCTAAATATACCATCAATGTTTATGCGGTATGACTTCCCGAGTCATCAATGATCATATTATAGTATGATTTTGATGTATTTTTGAGAAAGAGTTTCCAAGTATGAGTTGAGAGAGAGTATAAGGGACTATGTATTCCAGAGCTGTCAATTTTTACATTGGTAAAATAGAAACTGAGATTCTAAATGAGTTATGAGTTTAAAAGATTTTAGTGCAGCTATCTCTTTTAAGAAAAATATTTTGATTAATAATCTCAACCCAGAGAAAGAGTTATGTTTTTAAACATATGAGTTGAGTATATATTGGAAGTAGTATTGAGCACAGATATGGGGACGCGTTTATAATAACTCAAGTCTCCATAAACCATGTTGCCAATGTTGGTAGAAAGGGCCATACTTTTTAGATGATTCCTTAATGCTTTATAGCATAGACTAGCGGATCCACTTAGTTGAGAGGTTCTATACCCTGGCAAGGTATAAGATAGTTCAGGCAGCGTAGGTGAGACATTGTATCATCACATATCTCATAGTGATGGTTGTCGGTTAGAGAAACTCCCACAAAGTTATATAATACATTTTATTATATACAAATTGAGTTGTTATTATACTATTCAATACATTGAGTTGCTATATACTGTTTTAAAAGCTTTACATATATTGCAACTTTTATTGTTGCTTTATTCTTGAGTATCTTGAGTTGAATTGTGCTTCATTGAGTCTAGTACCTTATTGTTGAGTTAAGTCCCATTTCACTGTGTTGAGAACGTTATTACTGAGTTGAGAACCTTATTACGAAGTTGAGAACCTTATACTTAGTTGAGTATCCTATCATTGAGTACTTCTGAGTTGAGTAAGTTTGAGTAGTTTTGAGTATCCTTGGGTATTCTTTGAGTTGAGTAAGTTTGAGAAGAGGTAAGTATGTTTCTTTTCTACCAGTTCAAGCTTACGCTTATGCTTTAGATTTCCCCTTACGTGCTCGTACATTCCATGTACTGAGCCATTTGGCCTGGATCATTTCATGATGCAAATACATGTACTCAGGATCATCAACAGGCACTTCATTGATATCACATGCAGTTCGAGTTAGCTATGGTGATCCTCCTTGCATCCAGAGGGTTCCACTTGTACTTTCAGTTATACCAGTTGTTAGGATGTCATGGATCTTTATCCGACTTCCATCTTTGTCAGTTAGAGGCTTCATAGATAGATAAAAGAGTTTGAGAAGTCTTTTTCATTTATTTTGTTAAATGTTTTAAAGACTTAAGTTGCCTATTTTATGGCGATTTTAATATATTACTTTCATTCAGAGTTATTCATTTGAGTTCAATGAATTTTATTCAGTTTTTAACCTTTTGTATGCTTGAGTTACTCTTCCGCTTGTAGTCAGCCATGATGAGGGTCCGCTTGGGGACCAACAATGGTCTTCGAGTGCCGGCCACGTCCAGGGTGCTGACTCGGGTCGTGACAAACTTGGTATCAGAGCACACAGTTCAAGTTTCCTAGGTTATCTATGAAGCCGTGTCATTAGGGTCTTGTTTATGGTTGTGAGGGACCCACTTCTATAAATAAGCATTTAAGAAAAGTTACCCTTCTATCATACTCTTGATAGTGCAATAGAGCTATGTCATAGAGATTTATTCATACTCGTGTGTTTCTCATATTCATTCATTAGACTACCCCTCATACTAAAGATGGTTGAAAAGTAAAGCCCTAGATCCTTATGGATGAGTTATTATTGAGCAAGTTATGAGACTCCAGAGGGGCTTGAGAGAAGATCATGAGTGAGTAAGTGTCCAGTTTTAGAGGAATGCACCCATATTCATATGAATAGTGCATTTGAGCAAAAAACCAGTTGTACACTCTTCCCTAAACCTTATTCATCTGAGATCCTTATGAGGAAGTATATTTAGAGCTTGGGTAGTATTTCCACCCAAAAATGTAGCATTATGAGATCATGAGCAGTAGTAGTGAAAGAGCCCAGAGTTAGAGAAAAGTATGCAGAGGTTTAGTAATTTACGAAAGGGAGACAGTATTTTGAAGAGCTATGTTACTATATGCATGCACCTAGTAAGTTAATAATGAAGAGTTTTCCCTTATGGGTAGACTAAGAGGTGATGAGTTCTGAAGATTCCATCATAGGAAATAGAGTGTGTTGTAGCTAGAAAGGAGTTGGTGATGAAGTGTCATTCTGTAGGAAATGACCAAGTGTAAGTGTTAAATAGAAGAGAAGAAGTATACATGAGGTGATAGATCTAAGCTAGGCTTATGATTTTGGGGGAGAACCCTTAATATTCAAAGTGTTATAGAACTAATTAGGCATTGATGTATAGTGAATGAGTGAATAGTACTCAAGATATGAAGGGAAATGTGATAGCAAATTGTAAGTATGAATACTAAGAAGTGAAGATTGACTATTTGTCATAAGGTCCTAGTGGACGAGTGTTTCTCAATTTGTATCAAGTAGTTGTAAGTTAGTATAGTAAGTGAGAAATCATATTAATATTTGGGTTTAGTCATAAATATTAAGCTTGAATTTGAGATAAGTGTCATGATCAAAATAATGGCAACATGAGGGTGATGATGCTAGTCTTGAGATTTGATCTAAAAGACTTGACATAGAGTAGGTGAGGAATTGAGGTAATAAGTTGCAATAAATATGAGTGGTACAAGTGAGAGACCCTAACGTTTAGATAAGAAGTGAAGTAAGGCTAAGTCACAAGAGTAACAAGAGCATTAAGAGTTGTGCCGAGATGGTATATTACCAGATGAGGCTACAATTAAGTTATAATTTTTCATGTGTGCCTAGATAGAATAATTAAGTTGGCAATGTGGAATAAGTCCATAGCTTTCAGGTGATAGCTTTACACCTAAGGGGGAGATGATAAGATAAGAAATCAAGTCAAGTGTTGAGAATTTCTTAAGGAGATGGTTAGCAAGAGTCCATGGAGCTGTTAGAGTACTAAGCTTGAATGTGGTGTTGTTAAACATTAGGTGGTTCTTGATATGAGCCCAATGTGGTAGTAAAGAGTAATAGTTTTGGGATGAGATCCCCTATAAAGAGGTATAGAATCCGAACCTAAGGATTTCATTTATGCTTGAATATAGTAATAGCATACCATTAGACTCAAACCTTAGTAAGAGTAACCCCATTCCATACTCAGTCCAGTCGTCATTCGAGGACGAATGATCCCAAGGGGGAGATATTGTAACACCCAATATAAATTTTGATCTAAGACTTGAACCATCCTTCGTATTGAGTAAGTTTTTACTAAGGAATTTTTAAAAAAAAATCAGTGTTGAGGTCACGAGATTTAGCACCTTGAGTTCCAAGAAGAACTAAAGAAAGTTCATTCAAGTCATTCCTAAGTTTCTTTATGTTTTGGGTCAACTTCAAACGGCCATTGTCACGCCTCGAGTCTACACCCTGGGTGGGACTGGCACTAGGGAACCATTGCTGGCCCCAAGCAAACCCTTGGCCTGGCTTAACTTATAGCGAAAGACTTAAAGCATCAATACAAGGATTCAAATGAACTTTAAAACAATTGTCTCAAATAAACTTAGAACGTTTAAGGATAAAAATTTAAATTAGCCAAAGTGGAAACTCAAGTTTTTTAGCAAAACATCTGAAATACAAGACTAAAGAACTCATATCTAACCGTCTATGAAGCCTCTAAATACTGAGAGGGATGTCTGTACAAGACCCCCCATCATACTAACAAATGTCTAACAAGAAATAAAGAGGGAATCCTTCGGAAGCAAGGAGGCTCACCAACGAACTCTGAGTGCTCAACTAGATCAATGAGACATTAATGTTGATCATGGTTACCTGTATCTGCATCATAAAATGATGCATGCCAAATGGCATCAGTACATTGAATGTACGAGCATGCGAGGGGAAAACTAAATAAGACATAAGCTTGAAAGGAATCTGAAAAGAATACTTACCTTAGCTTTACACAACTCATGGATACTCAACTCAAATGCAAAGTAAAACAACAATAAAGGTGCAGCTTATACAAAGCATTTAAAATAGTAGGTGACAACTCGATGTATTAAAGAAATACAATAACAATTCAGTTTACATATAAAGTAATACAATACTGTATGAGTTTCTCTAATCGACAACCATCACTAAGAGCTAAAGTGATGATACAACGTCTCGCCCACACTGGCAGAACGGTCCTATACCTTGTCATGATATAGAACGCCTCAATTAAGTGGATCCACTTTTCTATGCTAAAAATCACTAAGGAATCATCTAAAAAGTTTTACCCTTTCTTACCCATGATGGCTACATGGTTTATGGAGACTTGAGTTATTATGAACTCGTCCCCGTATCGGTGCTCAATACTACTCCCAAATATATTTAGCTCATATGTTTTAAAAGCAAAAACTATTTCTGTTATTCGAGGTAATTACTTAAAGGCTCTCTTGGAAATCGGTGTTTCCTCTCTTGTTTAAATGTGAAAACATTGACTGTTTGGGAATACATAGTCCCGATTTACTCTTTTTGAAGAAATAAACTTCAATCTCTACTCTTTACTCAACTCATAACTCAAGTCTTAAAACAATGTTAAAACGTTTGCAAACCACATTTGGAACTCTATGAAATTCTCTTGACTTGACTCTTAACGTTCCTTGAATAGAATTATGGATTCAAGACTCATGATCTCATGTTTATGGATTATTTCATGGTGTTTAGACATACCTTAGAGTGTTTAAATCAACTAGAAAACTTAGGTACGTTGCTAGGGAACTAAAATGGAAAGAAGTGGGAAACGGTAGAGGACCTGGCGTGCCTAGCGCTGTAAGTGCCGGCGGGCCCCAGAGGCAAAACTTCAGAGTCTGGGTTGGGGCATGATTTCATGTATCAGGACACTTCATCCAATGCTAAGTGTCAACGATCGTTAGTTAGTAATATAACCCAACTAAATGAGTTGGGGTCAAATCCCATATGGAGTGGTACGTGTTTAAGATTCAACAGCAAAGTACGAATATGTTCAAATCAATCATAGGAATAGACATTATCGAAGGAAAACATATTTCAAATTAAGAGGTGACACGAATGTCAAATAACAGGGGGTTTTGGTTTTAACTATTGACTACAACAACAAAAAATAACACGAAGTAACAAATATTGAGACGGGTTCTTAGGATGTGATTCGATTATAGGCTAATTTAGACAAATGGGTAATTGCAACTGTTAGTGAATAGCTGCAAATTAGTGAATAAGCTAGACTTTAGTGGGGATAAACTTTCTCTCGAACAATTTACACTGAATCAAGTAGGTTTCTCTAGAACACCAACAAGGAAGCAAATAAGAACAGCCTACGTTTTAGTCCATTCACTCTCTCGAGCTGAATGTGTGGAAAAGTGTTTAGGATTCACTCTCTCGAGCAGAACCCATGACAACCCAATACCCACAGACCATCAATTCAGTAATCTTGCTTTAAAAACCTCTCTCTCGAGCAAGCCAAAAACACAAAAGTAGAATCGCATTTGCAACTACAACCCTCTAAATTTAACCACAATTACTGATTAAAATCACTTATAAACAACATTTAAATTATCAATTAGTAATACCCATCAACTAAATCAGCAAATAATAACATAATCACACCCCAAGAATTGGGGTTTTAGCTAGACATCATAAAAAGATAGAAATCGTTACAAAATGTGTTTCCATCAACTGGGGAAGATTATTTCGTCTTTACAAAGGTCCAAATCGAAGAATCTCAAAGACCCACTTCAAATTTCTCAAAAAATGGACAACTTCAATTCTTCAAAGCTAAGGAAAACTTAGTCTCAAAACTTTCCTCAATGTTCAGAATAAAATTTGATTGATAAAAATATCATAAACATAATGTTTGAAAAAATATTTATAGTCGCCAAAAATATGCTTCGAAGGATCAATCGGCGCAGTAAGTCGATCGCCCTTTCGTCAGCTCCATCCCCTTTTTACTTTGGCCTTTAGCATCTTCAAGTTCTATATCTTTAGGCAATCCAACACTGCATCGTGGAACAACTCAGCGACACGCCGACTGATCTTGTCTATCGCCGACTTAATTTTATCCTTAAGGGCTGGCTCACTGGAACTTTAGGCGAGATATTAGCCATTCGGCGACTCGTCCAATGGATTAGGCGATCAACATACTTTCTTTTCTTCACTCTTTCAGCTGCCTTGTTCCTTTTTGTGCATTAGTGTCCACGCTTTGTTCCTCAATCTACATACCTGAAAATCAAGGTTTTTACATTAGTTATTGGCACAAAACAAGCATTTGAGGACACTAAATCTATCCAAATAAAGCTCTAAATGAGTCCAAATCGTGGACTCATCAACACCTCCAACTTAAACTTTTGCTTGTCCACAAGTAAAACTCAAGTTCATCCGTTCACAAAGAATGTATCAAACAGTTCTACACAAGACTCAATCATGAATTTACACAAAAAGACTCAACTTACTTATGCAAGGATCAATAGTGCATTCAAAGATTCAAGTTGTGACTCACCATTATCAAAGATTCTCAAGTTCACAATACTTGCTTCAAATGCAAGTTCAAGCTCAATAAAGGTACTCAAATGCCCTCACACAAAGAATGATTCCATATTCACACCCAATGGTTCAACAATCTAAAGCTTCGGAATCACATACAACACTCACAATCACAAAGATGAACACAATGCATGATTTCACCCATAGGTTTGCCCTTATTTTCCAATCAATACTTGTTTCAGCCACTCAAGATAAAAATGGTTTTTTCAAAGCTTGTAACGGGGCTGAGTGTAAAGGTATGGTCATTAGGCTCTGTGGCTCCTATCCTCATGACATGTAGTATGAACAACACTTTCTTCCCTTTTCTTGATAATTCTCATTCCTGCTCAAAATTCACCCCAATATTCACCTTCCATGGAATACTGGACACCCCATTTTCTTTTGCAACTTTATTTAAAAAAATTTCATTCTTTTTCTCTTTCATCTATGTTTTCTTTGTTTTTGTATGGAGGGGTTCCATCTTTCTTAAAACCATATGTCAAAGGGGACTTCTTTCCATTTATTTATCTGGCTTCTCTTTTCACCGCACCCCCAACTTAGGATTTTGGCCTATGTTTGCTATTCAAACAAACCACAAATCATGACGATTAAGGGTGAAGGGATGAAGAAAGGTCAGAATTTCATCAAGTTTCTTCCAAGGAAAGGCTAAGGCTCAAAAGGTGTTCAAGCGAAGTTCACACACTCACAAGGTAGGCCACAAAAGATGTATAAAGTCAAATTGTTTCACTCTTTAAAATTACAGACTAAGATCATTTCAAGAGCTTGCATCAGTTAGTCAACTGGACCAACAGGGCAAATTCTAGGTGTCATCACACATGGTTCACGATAAGCTCATCACACAAAGCATTGACACCAATGTCATACAAGACTCCACACTTTCCCTAGTGTGCAATGTTCATCACAAGAGACTCATTCGATAACCGGCTAGTGACAATGAGATACAAAAAATTCACATATTGCCTATGCAACTACATTTGGCCTCATCGTAGCCTCACATTCATTTTTGTTCGATTAGGAGTACTATTCAAGTCATCGATATTGATAAAAACCAATACTCAAATTTGCAAGAGAACAACCACATTCAAACACAAACAAGAGGTGGCACAAAATAGATTGGAAGGATTCAAAAATCATTTACAATTAAAACAAGGAGCCACAAGCTCAAACATCCACAAAACAGTGCTAAAACACAATTAATAGCACAAAACACAAATATATAAACATAACAATAATCACAAAAGGTGGGCCTCACCCAACCACAAAACAAAAATTATTTGTCCTCAAATGTAAGCAAAATATCCAAAAGCCAATAAAAATAAGACATAGAGGGAGGTAAAAAGGGATGTTGTCTACACAGTCACTCTATCTTTCGCGGCATCAGTGCCCGGTGTCACATCAACAATGCCTGATCCACTAGGACCTGCTATAAACAACTCTGTTATTGAGAGTGACCTTCTTGCTGCACTAAACCACCTCTGGTTTAGTGCCAGGTGCCCATATTTAGGATCATAGCTTGAGAAATCTAGGAGGGCTGGGAAGAGATAGAACCACCTGGAGCCAGTAAAGAAGAAGTAGGAGCAGTTGTACATGAAGGCCCGGAGGCCAGAGTAGGCAAAGATGCCTCTGCAGGTATACAATCAATGTCCACCTCCGGAGATGTATCCACCGGAATTGCTCTCCTCTTGTCGGCCTTCTCCCGAGTGTACTCAGCTTCAATACGCCGGATGTCAATAGAGGATGAAGGAGTAACCTTAAATTTTCTAGTAGCATCCCTAGGAACTCCAGCACGCCGACACAATTCTGTGATCAGCACTGGCAATGGAAGGGATGTCTGCCTCTATTTGGCCCTCATGGCCATCACCTGCTCTATGATAAATCCCATGTCAATGCTCTTATTAGACACAATCGACCCAAGGCAGGCCTCCTTAGGATGGCAGAGAATGGACTAATTTTGGGAGGGCATAATGGAGCTGCTGATGAATCCAAACCAATATCGTGCAGCTACACTCAAGTCCCTCTTCTCGATCGGGAATCCTGCCTCAATCCACCTAAGGGTGGGGCCTGAGATGAGAAGAGCCAGCGAGCCCTTGAGCTCATCCAATGATGTTGTAGTGGTAGACAGATTGGGTTAGTCAAAGTCTGACCCCTGTCAAGTACCGTGTTAATGTGATCACGGCTACAACGCCCTATTGTCCCCCGTACCGTAATGGACCCACCGATCTGAACTCACTGGCCTTCTTATTGCTTTTAGGCACCAGGTCACCATATGCAGAGTAGAACTCCCGGACCCATATAGGGATGCATGGACCGAGGCCTGGTGAACAACCCAAAACGATGGTACTAGAGTGTCTCCCTCACCCCGGAGTATTTTCCCTCTAAGCCCTCTATCGAAAGTAGCTTCTCTTTAAGAATCGTTCGCAACCCATCAACTTTGAATATTTTAAGTAGCCTTGGAGGAGGAACTAATGGTGGCACTGGAGCTACAAGAGGTGCCGGAGTTAGCACTGTGACTACTGCTGGGGTGGCTGCTTGAGCTCTAAAGGAATTAGGGCGAGACCTAGCACGGATCTCAGCCTACCGGGATTGTATTAGTTGGTCATCTTCCAACTCAGATAACACAGCTTGGGAGTTACAGGCCTCTCCCTCACTTTCGGAGTTTCTTACCGGAGTCTCAGATGCGGGCCTCTTGCCCTTGCCTTTTCCTCCCTTTGGAGGCTCTTGCCTTCCATTTTTAAGAGGGTTGGCTCCTCCTTCATTTATAGTTATACCCCGCGCTCTTTTGCAGGGCTGCATATCAATGTTAGTTCTTGCCATATCTGCAAAATATCAGAAAAAGTTAGAAATAATTCAAGAAAAAGCACAAAAGAAAAAAGTTGCAGATAAACTAGCCGATCAGTTCGGTGAGTTGCCAAATCAATCGGGATCGCCGGAAGGATTAGCTCAAAAATTCCCAGAAAAATTGGCATGTCGGTGATGGGAAGGGCCTTTCGGCGAATCGCCGACAGCATTTAGCAAGAAAGGACTAGCCCGCCAAAAGTTACAGTGGTTTTAGGGATTAGGGCTGCAGAAAAGGCGATCAAGGAAGACATTCGATAAGTCGCCGAGTGCACTCAGACAACTTAGGCTTCTCGCTGAAAGTTACAGATTCTTATTGAAGATTAAGCAAGAAATTAAAGGCGATCAGGGGAACTTCGGTGAACCGCCGAGTGATTCTGCGAGCTCGACCCAGCTCACCAAATGACCCAATGTTAATACTTTCAACCCCAACTTCCAAATTCAAACCCGCAGCCCCCCGAAAACAAAATCAAACTATGCACCCATACAATTAAACTAAGGCCCATTACACCTATGCCCCCGGGATACTCAGACCTCTCCCAGTTTGGCCAAATTTGGCCATTTAATGACTTTTTTCCCTTAGGAATGACGTCAACCGCTCCATCATTGGGCAAAATATGTCATTTGGCACAAATGCAGGTTACTTAGACTTCACTCGACTAGACGCAACAACATGCAAGCACAACCCCACAATTTTAATTAATTTTAAGGCACAAATACTTGGGAATTCAACAATAAAGGCATTACAGACAAGATATTCGAATTAAAACAAGCACACACACAAAATAACAATCAGAGAGGCCCAGCATACATCACTAAGATCAAAATCATTGCATAAGAATAAAAATCGCTAAATATAAACTCGAGGTTTGGAAAACCAATCTTTTAAGCCGAATAATGAAGTTGTAAAGCTAGGCGGCAATGATATCCAACTCCGAACAGAACTTAACGACCAAAAAGCGATCAATATACAAGAAATAGGGAAAATACTGTGCGGGTGTGTGTTTGGGAATTTAAAAGTGAGAGAAAGTGAAAGAGTTTGAAAGTTTAAACCTTTGACCTTTAAAAACCATCCAGTTTGCGCCCATTCGGCGACATAAATTTTTCTCGCCGACCCACTCTGTAGCACGCTGAGTGGGCACCTACCTCGCCGAGTTTTATAGGACCTCCAATTAATCTGGGGTCCAAACGGTGAACTAAGTCGTGATCGCCGACCTGGCCGGCGATTCGCCAATCAGCTCCTAGGCTCATTGAGTTTTATAGACTCCAATTTTAAAATGTCTTCAATCCAATGGCGGTCCAAGTCGGGCTCGCCGTTCTCTTCGGCGAGTCACCAACTGGACTTTTAGCTCGCCAACCTGCACTTTTCAAACACAATCTACAGTTCAACTTGCAAAATCAACGCACGATTATTTTTAAAACAAATATAAAGCGATAAACACTTGGGTTGCTTCCCAAGAAGTGCCTTAGTTAACGTTGTGGCATGACTTCCCCACTCTATCTTGATTTGTGGGGTAGAGACAAGACAACACATGACCCATTTGGGTCTTCATATGGAATGGGAAAGAGTCATATGATTCAGCAGTGAGACATTTCCTTTTATCTCATTCAACACTTTGTCGTGCTCTTCGACTTTGTGAAGAATGAGTGAGAGTATCTCTTCTATTTGTCCAACCTCGTAGGTCTTGGGCTTTATACGCTCGTGAGGGGGAATGTACCGGTCTTTCTTTTTATCCGGTGCTTCCAATTCCATGATCTTTTTGGCCACTAGATCCAGCTGAGTTAACGGTGTGGCCAAAATCTGGTCCTTATCAGTCTCCTTGTTAGTCTTGGCCATGTGTTAAATGAACTGGGTTGCTATTGCATAGGGTAGTCGTATGAGACCCCCCAGAGACATTTGGTCAGCCACTCCTCTGTTTTCCGAACCAAGACCCATATAGAAGTAGTGTAGTAGCATGTTATCTGAGATCCTATGAGTTGGGTACTGCTGCAATAAGGACTTGAATCTCAGCCAAAACTCATGAATTGACTCACCCTCCATTCGCCTGAAACTTAGGATGTTATCCCTAAAAAGCATCATTCTCAAAGGAGAGTGGTCCATTTGGTCACTGTTGCTACAAGACATCCTCATTTATTCTGCTCTAAACAAGCAACACGAAAACCAAAACTAAAAGGTAAGTAGATTCAACTATAACTAACAGGAACAAAATTCAACTTAACTAAATAATCTTAACCAACGCCACTTCCCGACAGCGGCACCATTTTGATTTCACGTATCAGGACACTTCATCCAATTCTAAGTGTCAACGATCGTTAGCCAGTAATATAACCCAACTAAATGTGTTGGGGTTGAATCCCACAGGGAGTAGTACGTGTTTAAGATTCAATAGCGAAGTACAAATATGTTCAAATCAATCATAGGAATAGATATTATCGAAGGAAAACATTTTTCAAACGAATGGGTGACACGAATGTCAAATAACAGGGGGTTTTGGTTTTAACTATCGGCTACAACAACAACAAATAACACGAAGTAACAAATATTGAGACGGGTTGTTGGAATGTGAATTGATTATATGCTAATATAGACAAATGGGTAATTGCAACTATTAGTGAATAGTTGTAAATCAGTGAATAAGCTAGACTTTAGTGGGGATAAACTTTCTCTTCAACAATTTACCCTGAATCAAGTTGGTTTCTCTCAAACACCAATAAGTAAGCAAATAAGAACAACCTACGCTTTAGTCCATTCACTCTCTCGAGCTGAATCTGTGGAAAAGGGTTTAGGATTCACTCTCTCGAGGTAAACCCATGACAATCCAATACCCACAGACCATCAATTTAGTAATCTTAGTTTTAAGACCTATCTCTCGAGCAAGCCAAAAAAATGAAGGTAGAATTGCATTGGCAAATACAACTCTTTAAATTTAACCACGATTAATTATTGAAATTACTTCTAAAAAGCATTTAAACTATCAATTAGCAATAACCATAAGCTAAATCAGCCCATAATCAGATAATCACACCCCAAGAATTAGGGTTTTAGCTAGACATCATAAAAAAATAAAAATCGTTACCAAATTGTGTTTCCATCAACTGGGTAAGATTACTTTCGTCTCTACAAAGGTCAAAATCATAGAATCTCAAAAACCCACTTCCAATTTCTCAAAAATGGAAAACTTCAATTCTTCAAAACTAAGGAAAACATAGTCTCAAAGCTCTCCTCAATGTTCAGATTAAAATTTGATTGATACAAAGATCATAAACATAATGTTTGAAAAAGTATTTATAGTCGCCAAAAATATGTTGCGAAAGACCAATCGTTTGGTCCATCCTTTGGTCAGTTCCATCATTGTTTTGCTTTGGCGATCGAACACTGCATCGCGGAACCACTTGGCGACACGCCGACTGCTCCTTTCTATCGCCGACTTGATTTTATCCTTCAGGGCTTGGCACACTATAACTTTAAGCGAGATATTAGCCATTCGGCGACTCGCCCAATGGATTAGGCGATCAACAAGCTTTCTTTTCTTCATTCTTTCAACTACCTCATTCCTTTTTGCGCATTAGTGTCCATGCTTCTTTCCTCAATCCATATACCTAAAAATCAAGGCTTTTACATCAGTTATTGGCACAAAACAAGCATTTGAGGAAACTAAATCTAATCAAATAAAGCTCTAAATGAGTCCAAATCGTGGACTCATTAGGGCGCACTGCTTGGCGCGGTACCCCATGGCCCTAACTTTAGATTCTATCTTGGGGCGTCTGGTTGGGGGAGCCCCCCACCCCTATTCCCAGATTTTTTGACGATTTTTCTTGCTCATTTTTCAACTCTTAACCCTTTAGATTCAATTGGTTCTTTTCCCAAACACTTAGATTCTACAATATCACCAAAATATGTAAGAATTTACTCAAAACCACTCCTAATTTCATGAATCAAACTGAAGAAACTTCTCAACAACTTCAACAACAAGAACCCACAAAAACTTAAACAAATTTCATCAAGAACTCATAATCTTTTCTTTCAAGAACACTATTACGCTGAATTGAATCATGATTGGCGCGTGGGTGAACTAAGCCAACGCTTTGTGATCTTACATACCTCGTAGGGATCACCCCTTGACAAAATTCACGATCGTAGCTTCAAGAACATGACGATTCCTTGTCTCTTCTCCTCTTTTCTCCTCTTGTTTTCTCTTCTTTCAAAACCCCAACTCTTTTTGATGAATGTAAACTGAACCAAATCAGTTTAGACCCCAACTTAATTATCGAAAATGAAATTTAGATTATTGGATATTGAAAAGACTAAAATACCCTCCAAAAATCCAGTTTTGACTTTCCTTATCTAGACAGCCCAACTTTGAATGGACATATATCCCTCATATGAACTCAGAATTGAGCAAACTCGGCGGCGTTGGAAAGATAATTCGAACATATTTCCTACGGTATCTAGTAGAACACCTAACTCATCCTGAGATAGGAATTATAGTTTTTTTAACTATAGCTCTTTCTAGTTCATTCAAATAGCGAGGTATTACAATATCTCCCCCTTGGGAACATTCGTCCTGGAATGGGATTACTCATAGTAGGCTAAGGATGTAACATGTAACATTCAGCTCAAACACCCAACAAGCAAATCTAACACATTAAGCATATCAATTTAAAGATGACTAAGAAGAGAGCTAGTACCTTGATCTGGAATTTCTTTAGGCTCAAGGAGATGTGGATCCTTTTCTTCATATCTTCCTCAGTTTACCAAGTAGCTTCCTCAATAAACTGGTTTCTCCAAAGAACTTTGACTGATACTACTTTCTTGGTCCTCAACTTGCAAACCTGACAGTCTAGAATCTTAACAAGGATCTCCTCATAAGATAAACTATCCTTGATACCAATATCTTCAGTAGGTATGATAAATGAAGGATCTCCCATGCACTTCTTCAAAATGAAAACATTAAATACCGGATGGACCGCTGCTAACTCTTGGGGTAACTCCAACTCATAAGCTACATTACTAACCCTTTTGGATATTCTGTAAGGACCAATATACTTGGGACTAAGCTTCCATTTCTTTCCAAATCTCATAACACCCTTCATGGGTGAAACTTTAAAGTAAACCCAATCATCTACTTCAAACTCCAACTCTCTTCTCCTAACATCAGTGTAGGATTTCTAACGACACTGCGTTATTTTCAACCTCTCTTGAATGACTTTCACTTTCTCCATAGCTTGATGAACTAAGTATGGTCCTATCAACCCTGCTTCACCATTGAAACTTCATAGTTTTCTGAGTCAACTTGGTTAAAGGAGACGAAATGGATGAGAACCCCTCTGCGAACCTTCTATAATATCCATCCAACCCCAAGAAACTCCTAATATCAATTGGAGATGTAGGTCTAGGCCAATTTTGCACTGCCTCTATTTTATGGGTATCCACTCTAGTTCCATCACCGAAAACAGTGTAGTCTAAGAATGCCATAGACTCAAGCCAGAACTCACATTTCGAGAACTTAGCATCCAACTCCTTATCCTTTAGAGTTTAGAGAACTACTCTGAGTTTGCTAGCATGATCTTCCTTATTCCTCAAATAGATTAATATGTCATCAATGAATACGATAACATATCTAAATAAGGCTTGAATACCCTATTCATAGGGTCCATGAATGATGAAGGTGCATTAGTTAAACCAAAGGACATAACTAGGAACTCATAATGACCATAACGGGTCCTGAATAGTGTCTTTGGAATGTCACATTCCCTTACCCTCAACTGACGGTAGCCTGATCTGAGGTCTAATCTTAGAGAAACAGGTGGCACCCTAAACATGATAAAAAAGATCATCAATTCTCGGAAGAGGCTACTTATTCTTAATGGTAACCTTGTTCAACTGGCGGTAATTTATGCACATTCTAAAGGAACCATCTTTCTTCCTCATAAATAAGATCGGACCACCCCAAGGTGAGACACTTGGCCGAATAAAACCCTTATTAAGGAGATCTTTCAACTGTTCTTTTAGCTCTTTAAACTCTGTTGGAGCCATTTTATATGGTGGAATAGTTATTGGACGAGTATCAGGAAGAATATCTATACTGAAGTCTATTTCTCTCTCAGGAGGGACTCCAGGTAGATCATTAGGAAAGACTCCTAAAAACTCACTCAAAACTAGAACTTACTCAATAGGAGGTGTCTCAACACTAGATTCATTAACTCAGACTAAGTAATAGACACAACCCTTGGAAACTAACATTCTTGCCTTAAGGTATAAAATGAAATGACCCTTAGACACTGATGAACTACTACTCCACTCTATAACTAGCTCATTTGGAAACTGGAACTTGACAACTCGAGTTCTACAATCAATAGAGGCATAACAGGCATGAAGCCAGTCCATACCCAGAAAAAAATCAAAGTCAACCATGTCTAACTCAACTAAATCAGACATGGTGCTCTTGTGATTGACAAAAATGGTATAATCATGATAGACTCACACAACTAGAATACACTCCCCAACCGGTGTAGAAACACAAAAGGGCTCACAAAGTTTCTCAAGAAGAACATCTAATTCATTGAAACATAAGGAATCACAAATTATAAACTCGCTCTTGGTTCTAGCAAAGCATACACATCAAGAGCAAAGACTTTGATCATACCAGTGATAACATCTGGAGAATTCTCTTGCTTTTGACGACTCATGATAGCATAAAAATGGTTTACTCATCCATTTGCCCCTGAAGTAGCTCCTCTAGATGAAGTTCTGTCTGGTAGAGCAACTGATGAAGATTAGGCTTTATTGCCCTGATTCCCATTACCTTGCCGGTTCTTAGAGAAATCTTTCATGAAGTGACCCTCTTGACCACACTTGAAACAACCAGTGGAGCCATAAAAACACTTACCCGGGTGGTTCCTACCATACTTAGCACATGTAGGAGCCCAGTTACCTCCTTGTGCCACACTACCTTGAGACTGTGTAGGCCTAGCTCTGAAGTGATGTGAATTCTGACTATTGTACTTACCTTTTTTTCAAGGTGCAGCTGCACTAGCAGATGATGGAGAAGGTCCCTTTCACTTTTGTTGATTGGAAGAACGGTTCACATTACACCTCTGATGCCCTGACTCATTCCTTGTCTTATCTTTCTTGTTTCTAAACTCTTCCCTATCTCTTAGCTTCTCTTGCTCAACCTGTTTCTCATAAACCATCAACCTTGCTATATCCATGTCCCCTATTAACATAGTTGTCTTGCCTTCTTTGCTTGACAGACGGGACAAACCAACAATAAATGGACTCATCCTGCTCCTCAAATCGGCAACCATCTCCTAAGCATATCGTGAAAGTTGGGTGAACTTTAAACTATACTCATGAACACTTAATGAATCTTGCTTAAGGGTAAGTAATTCTCATACCTTGGATTCTCTTAGTTTGCGGGGAAAGAGACGCCTAAACATAGCCCAACTCAAAATTGGTGCACCCTCATCTCTACCCTTCTTCCACTGGTCAAACCAAGTCCTAGTAATATTCTTTAGTTGATATGCAACTAGTTCCACTCGCTCAGCATCGGTAACGTGCATAACCTCAAATACCTTTTGCAGTTCCTCAAAAAACAATATGGATCCTCATTAATGCTTGAACCAGTGAAGGTTGAAGGTTTCATCCTCAAGAACTCGCGGATCCTCGAAGTATCAGCCTCTTTCTGTCGAGCCCCTCTTTGTTGCCCAACTTGGTTGGTCACAACTTGACTTAGCATTCGAATTGCTTTCCAAAATTCAGCATTAGTGACCTCTCTTTGGGGTTGCCCTTCTTGTGCATTAGGTACCCCTTGCTCCTCAACATTTCTCTTAGCAGGACGACCTCGAACATTTGTTCGTGGAGGCATGATCAACTGAAAGACATGCACAAGCATGATTAAGAAAGAGATTTTATAGAGATGAACTCTATCGGATGAAATGAATATGAAAGAAGTGAAATAGTTCCTATGTGTCGCAGTCTTCTAATTATAGATGTGGTGCACTTCACACCGATAACTAGGACTCTACAGACACGACTTCATAGACTCCCTAGGACTCTTGAACTCTGGGCTCTAATACCAAGTTTGTCACGCCTCAAGCCTACACCCTAGGCGGGAGTGGCACTCGAGAACCATTGCTAGCCCCAAGCGAACCATTGGCCTGGCTTAACTTATAGCAGAATACATAAAGAATTAATACAAGGATTCAAATGCACTTCAAAACTGTCTCAAATAAATTTAGAACGTTTAAGGATAAACATTCAAATTAGCCAAAGTGGCAACTCAAGTCTTTTAGCAAAACATCTGAAATACAAGACTAAAAAACTCATATTGAACTATCTATGAAGCCTCTAAATACTGAGAGGGATGTCGGAACAAGACCCCTGATCATCCTAACAACTGACTAACAAGAAATAAAGAGGGAATCCTCCGGAAGGAAGGAGGGTCACTAACTAATTCTGAGTGCTTAACTAAACGAGCATCATAAAATGATGCAGGCCAAATGGCATCAGTACATTGAATGTACGAGCATGCGAGGGAAAAACTAAACATGAGTTAAGCTTGAAAGGAATCTGAAAAAAGAATACTTACCTTAGCTTTACTCAGTTCAAGGAAATTCAACTCAAATGCAAAGT
Source organism: Solanum acaule (assembly GCA_036250505.1). Lineage (NCBI taxonomy): Eukaryota > Viridiplantae > Streptophyta > Magnoliopsida > Solanales > Solanaceae > Solanum > Solanum acaule. The sequence goes on from JAJOOR010003427.1 coordinate 25,173, forward strand.
ATAACAACAATAAATGTGCAGTTTATACAAAGCATTTAAAGCAGTAGGTTACAACTTGATGTATTAAAGAAATACAATAACACTTCAGTTTACATATAAAGTAATATAATACTGTGGGAGTTTCTCTAACCGACAACCATCACTATGAGCCATAGTGATGATACATCGTCCTCGCCCACGCTACCAGAAGTGTCCTATACCTTGCCATGATATAGAATGCCTCAACTAAATGGATCCACTAGTCTATGCTAAAAAGCACTAAGGAATCATCTAAAAAGTATGACCCTCTCATACCCACGATAGCTACATTATTTATAGAAACTTTAGTTATTATCAACTCGATCTCATATCAGTGTACAATACTCCTCACAAATATACTCAGCTCATATTTTTTAAAAACAAAAAATCTTTCTGTGTTTTGAGGTAATTACTCAAAACTAGCTCAAAGGCTCTCTTGGAAATCGGTGTTTCCTCTCTTATTTAAATGTGAAAACATTTACTCTTTAGGAATCCATAGTCCCGGTATACTCTTTTTGAAGAAATGAAATTCAATCTCTACTCTTTACTCAACTCATAACTCAAGTCTTAAAACAAAGTTAAAACGTTTTCAAAACACTTTTGGAAAACTCTATGAACTTCTCTTGACTTGACTCCTAACTTTTGTTGAATTGAATTATGGATTCAAGGCTCATGATCTCATATTTATGGATGATTTCATGGTGTTTATATATACCTTAGATTTTAGAAATCAACTAGAAAACTTAGGTACGTTGCTAGGGAACTCAAACGGAAAGAAGTAGGAAAAGGTAGAGGACATGGCGTCCCTGGCGCTCTGAGTGGCACCGGGCAGCAGAGGCAAAACATCAGAGACTGGTTTGGGGTGTGCTCTCTGGTGCGGCACCCCAGGGCCCTAACTTCAGAATCTGTCATGGGGCGCTCTGTTTGGCATGGCACCCCACCCATATTCCCAGATTTTTTGATGATTTTTCTTGCTCGTTTTTCAACTCTAAACCCTCAAGATTCAAATGGTTCTTTTCCCAACTCTTAGATTCGACTATATCACCAAAATATGTAAGAATTTACTAAAAACCACACCTAATTTCATGAATCAAACTCAATAAACTTCTCAAAAACTTCAACAACAAGAACCCACAAGAACTTAAACAAGTTTCATCAGGAACTCATAATCTTTTCTTTCAAGAACACAATTACACTGAATTGAATCATGATTGGCGTGTGGGTGAACTAATCCAATGTTATGTGATCTCACATACCTCGTAGGGATCACCCATTAACGAAATCCATGATCGTAGCTTCAAGAACTTGAGGATTCCTCGTCTCTTTTCCTCTTTCCTCCTCTTCTTTTCTCTTCTATCAGAACCCTAACTCTTTTTTATGAACGTAAACTAAACCAAATCAGTTTAGATCCCAACTTAATTACCAAAAAAGAAATTTAAATAATTGGGTAGTGAAAAAACCAAAATACCCTCCAAAAATTTGGTTTTGACTTTCCTTATCTAGACAGCCCAACTTTGAATGGAAATATCGTTCTCATACAAACACAGAATTGAGCAAACTCGGCGACGTTGAAAAGATAATTCAAAGATATTTCCTACAGTATCTGGTAGTACCCCCTAACTCCTCCTGAGCTAGGAATTATGGTTTTTTGAAGTTGACCCAAAACTCAAACTTAACATAACTTAACCAATTTCCAGATTTTTCATTCTTTCCAAAAAAGACTCTTTCAAATTATAGCGCTTTCTAGTTCTTTCAAATAGCGAGGTGTTACAACCATAACCTTCAGTACATGATGAGTTAGGTGGCCCATAAGATATCAAATGATAGGTCTTTGAATTATCGTTCCAATGCCACTGAGTTTGCTAAATTTGTAACTCGTATCAGGGAGATATGCCTGTTTGAAGTCGGACTGTCCAAATAAGGAAAGTTAGCCACAAATTGTAAGGGGTATTTTACTTTTTTTCGTACCCAATCAGATTTAATTCATTTTTAGTATGGTTTTAGGGGTCTAATCTGATTAGATTCCATTTTATAATCCTACTATACGCCTAGGGTTTTAGAAAAGAGTTCAAGAAGAGAAAAGAGGAGAAAAGAGGAAAGGATCAAGGAGTTCGTCGAGGTTCTTGAGTTTTGTTGTAGATTTTTGCCATGGGTTTGATCCCTAAGAGGTATGTAAGCTTCCATAGTGTTGGGGTTGTTCACTCACATGTCAATCATGTTAATTCAAGCGAAATTCATTCTAGAAAGTTGAAAGGTTAGTGTTCTTGAATTGTGTTCTTGAAATTGGCTTTCGTTGTTGAGATTAGATGAGATTGATGAGTTCTTTAGGAAATCGTGTTGATTTTAAAGTTGTGTTTGATTAGATTCTTGTGTATTTGTAGTGGGTATCTGAATTTAAAGAGATCGAGAAAAAGAATCGAATTTAGGCAAATTGGGTTTAGAAAAATAAGAAGGAAAAATTCGGAGAATCTAGCACTCCACTCCGCATCGTAGACCTGCCCTCCCTATGCACAGAATTTTCTCCGCGTTGCAGAGAGGTCACGGACCCCTCTGCCTAAAAATTTATTTTGTGATCAAATATTAAAATACTTCTCTGCATCGCGGACTTGCTTCCAGACAGTGATTTCTTGATTGTTTATCATGTTTAACTATCTAAAAACACTCCTAATCATTACAATATCCTTCCTATCACAAATCATAACCTTGAATTCATAATTCAAATTCAAGGAAGAGTTAAGAGCCAAGTCTTGAGAGTTCGTTGAGTCTTTTGAGGAGTTTTCTACAAATTATAATAACATGTTTTAAGACTCAAGTAAGTGAGCATGAGAGTGAGGAGAATGTATTCATTTGTCTATACTATCAATGAGATCCTTCATATCATGAACCATTACTCTTGAATTCATAATTCAAATTCAAGAGAGAGTTAAGAGTAGAGTTCAAGAAAGTCTTTGAGTCCAATCATGAATCCTTTGAGATCAACTATTGATTTGAACTGAGTTTCGAGGAAGTAAGTTTGAGAATGAGAAGAGTCGTATATATGAGTTCCATATTGTTATTTAGACCATTAAGTCTAGTCATTCATGCCTATAAATTATGCATGAACCCCATCAGTTGAGTATCTTTGAGAGGGGTAGTGTCTTCAAGTTCTAAGTCTTGAGTATTGAGATCCTAATCATTTTGGGATTATATTAATAATCATGGGGCTACTACATGTTACCCATGAAGGTCCTTGAGTTGAGTAGCTCATGCTCATAATTGTGCATGAACCCTAAGAGTTGAGCAGTCTAGAGATCAGTAGTATCATTGAGTCTTGAGTTCTGAGTACTGAGGTTCTTTATTGCTATTAACATCTCTAAGTTGAGTCGTTCATGTTCATAATTCCACATCAACCTTATGATTTAAGTTATAAATTTTAAAAAGATTTTCAAAGCTAATACTTGAGTTCTTAAACTGAGTTATGAGAAATTAAAGATGAGTTTTGAGAAAAGAGTTTTCTAAAACATGATTAATATGACAATCGAGTATGCCATTAATGTATGAGCAGCATGGTATCTAGATATACCATCAATGTTTATGCAATATGACTTCCTGAGTCATCAATGATCATATTATAATATTTTTTTTATGTATTTTTGAGAAAGAATTTTCAGGTATGAGTTGAGCAAGAGTATAAGGGACTATGTATTCCTAGAGTTGTCAATATTTACATTGATAAAATAGAAACTAAGATTTCTAAATGAATTATGAGTTTAAAAGATTTCAGAGCAGCTATCTCTTTTAGGAGAAATATTTTGAATAATAATCTCAAACCATAGAAAGAGTTATGTTTATAAACATATGAGTTGAGTATATTTTGGGAGTAGTATTGAGCATCGATATGGGGACGAGTTCATAATAACTCAAGTCTCCATAATCCATGTAGACAACGTGGGTAGAAAGGGTAATACTTTTTAGATGATTCCTTAATGTTTTTAAGCATTGACTAGTGGATCCACTTAGTTGAGAGGTTCTATATCTCAACAAGGTATAGGACAGTTCTGGTAGCGTGGGCGTGACGTTGTGTCATCACATAGCTCATAGGGATAGTTCTCGATTAGAGAAACTCCCACAGAGATATATTATATTTTATTATATACAAATTGAGTTGTTACTTTATTCTTCAATACATTGAGTTGCTATATACTATTTAAAAAGCTTTCCATATATTGCATCTTTTATTGTTTCTTTATTCTTGAGTATCTTGATCGAGTTGAACTGTGCTTCATTGAGTCGAGTACCTTATTGTTGAGCTGAGTCCCATTTCAGTGTGTTGAGAACCTTATTATTGAGTTGAGTATCTTATTCTTGAGTACTTCTGAGTTGAGTAAGTTTGAGCAGGTTTGAGTATCATTGAGTATTCCTTGAGTTGAGTAAGTTTGAGATGACGTAAGTATATTTCTTTTCCACCCCTTCAAGCTTACGTTTATGCTTTAAATTTCCTCTTACATGCTCGTATATTCCATGTACTGAGCCATTTGTCCTGCATCATTTCATGATGCAGATACAGATACTCAGGATCATCAACAGGCACTTCATTGATATCACGTGTAGTTCGAGTTAGCTATGGTGATCCTCCTTGCTTCTAGAGGGTTCCACTTGTACATTAAGTGATATCAGTTGTTAGAATTTCATGGGTCTTGTCCTGACTGCCAGCTTTGTTAGTTAAAGGCTTCCTAGATAGACATAAGAGTTTGAGAAGTTTGTTTCATTTATTTTGTTAAATGTTTTAAAGACTTGAGTTGCCTATTTTATGGCGAGTTGAATAAATTATTTTCCTTCAGAGTTATTCATTTGAGTTAATGATTTGTAATGGAGTTCAATGAATTTTATTAAGTTTTTAAGCTTTTCTATGCTTGAGATAGTCTTCTACTTGTAGTCAGCCAGGATAAGGGTTCGATTGGGGACTAGCAATGGTCTTCGAATGCTGGCCATGTCCAAGGTGTAGACTCGGGTCGTGACATTTAGTATCTGTGTGAAGGTTTATCGTAACTTTTCAAAGGTGGAGAAAAACATGAATGTGATAGCTATTGACATACATTCGTTTGAAAGAAATATGAAGAAGATGAAACTAAGATTGAAATTCCAATTAAAAAATATAGAATATAGATGTAATACCTCTGATTTTGTAAAAGAAGAATGGATTTCATTTTAAGCTACTATTTATGTTGTACGTGTCAAGACTATGGGCCGTAAATGCTTCTACAGACCATAGAAGGCATTTGTAGAAAGTGGGTTGAATTTTTGGGAAAATCAAGTTTCATTGTCTCATTCTAGGGTTGACTAGGACGGTTAGTCAAATAATCTATGGTTCGTAGATAGGTCTCATAGAAAAGTCTCGACTTAGTGAAATTTTACGGTAAAAGTTGAAGTTCTACAACTAGGCTCTACGAACCGTAAAAGGTTCTATGGGTCGTAGACCAATCTCACCAATGTCAGCTTGAATTCAATGAGGTCACATCTGTAGATAAGTACAATGGTGAATTTTTAAGGGTTTTTGGGTCTTTTCCCTATGTGTTTAATACCTAAGCTATGTCATTTTGACCTCTATTCGAAACCATATATAAGTATTTTAAGTCCTTAAACTTACAATTCTAAATCATTCTCCTAAATTCCAAATCTCAACCATATTCATCCCCTCCAATTCCCTATGAAGCTAAGGAATAAGAAGCTAGGGTATCAACTAAGGATCTTCAATTCACCATAGCTTTAGGGCTTTGATCATAAAGGTATGTTATTATTCACCAATGGAATCCTTTCCTCCATTGGGTCCACAAATATCCCAAGTTTACAAGTTCAATTCTCAATTCAAAGACAATTGGGTTTTCTTCAATCTCCATAGGTTCTGCTATATCATGATTAAATTTTTTATTTTCTATATTCTAATGCATGAATTGAAGTATTTACATGATTTTGGGTTGAATTCATGAATAATCCATGATTTTGACTAAGAACACATGATGAAGCTTATGAAATATGAACTATAAATTTATGAAGATGTGCATGCTTTTATGATATTATATTGATGCTTATGACTTATGCTTTTAGATGAAAGTATCAATGCAATTGTGATGGTTTTTCTCACACATTAATATGATCATGATTATGAAATGTTTTCTCACCTAAGTTCAATCATTTAAGGAGGAAAGTCAAGAAGTGTCAAAAATCCCCCCCTATTGAATGATTGTTTTAAAAGAGATGGAGAGAAAGAAAAGAAACAAAAATGGTGAAAAAGACTGAAAGAGAGAAAAGTTTGTGAAATAAAAGTGTGCGAAAGAAGCAAAAGAAATGGGGTGTCCAATGAGTCATGCTTTTTAGAATAATGGAGTAGATTGTGAACATGTTTGAATGTGAAGGAGAAGGAGAAAAAGTGATTTTCAGGCCATACTTCATGAAGGTAGAATCCACTAAGACAAAATGATCATACATTTACACTCAGCCCCGTTACAAGCCTTGAAAAGACCTTTGTTATCTTGAGCGAGCTAAAATGGATGTTTATTAGAAAATAAGGGCAAACAAATGGGTAGAATCATGCATGTGTTCATCTTCATGAGTGTGAGAGTTGTATTTGATTCCAGAATTTTAAATTGTTGAGGAAATTTGTGTGAGCATGGAATCATCCTTGTTGTGACGGCATTTGAATACTTTTGTTAAGCTTGAACTTACATTTGAAGTAAGAATTGTGAGCTTGAGTATATTTGACAAGGGTGAGTCACATTTTGAATCTTAGAGTGCACAATTGAATATTGTATGTGTAGTTTGAACTTCTTCTGTGCATTTGTGTTGAGTTATTGAGTAGCACTGTTTGTAGACATCCTTGTTAAACTAATTGATCTTGAGTTTTACTTGAGGACGAAAAAAAGTTTTAAGTTGGGGGTGTTGGGGGTGTTGGAGGTGTTGGAGGTGTTGATGAGTCTCAGATTTTGACTCGATCAGGGCTTTGTTTGGATAGTTTAAGTGTCCTCAATTCCAAATATATGCTCTAAATTGATGTTTAAGTGTTGATTTGCAGCAATGAAGGCTAAAGGAGAAAGGCAAGGACATAACCGGGAAAAATAAGTGAAAAAGCTGAAAAAGTTGAAGGAAGGCAATCCTGGTGATCGCCACAACCATTTGGCGAGCCACCGAGTTGCTCTTTAGCTCACCTAAATTTCCAGCATGCCATCACTGGGAAGAACCTACTTGGTGACGGAATTGGACATTGGGCGGACCACCGAACGAGTCGGCGAGCAAGATCTTGATCGCCTAATGTCACGACCTGATTCCTTAAGTAATGATGGCGCCTAGTATAACCCACCAATAGGCAAGTCAACCCGTATTCCGGAACAACTAGAAATTGGATTGAGGGTAGAAAACTAAACCCATCAACTCATTAACAATAACAACAAGAATCACAAATGGAAGGGCAGAAGCAAGCCAAAACTATAGACAAATAAAAGAGTCCTCCCAAAACCTGGAAGTCACAAGTACAGAGTTACTAACAAAATGAGTACAAGTCCCAAAAGTGGACCACATAAACAAGACTGTCTCAAAAAGCAAAAGACAAGTAAATATATATATTTACAGCTCCTCCTAATATGACAACAGTTGGCTCGAAAACAACATTGATAGTTGGTGCTCGGACCTGCATCACGAAAACAAATGCAGAGTGTAGTATGAGTACAAAACAACAAGTCTGCAGTAGGCATCATAGGCCGACTGAGCAAGAAAATCGAAAGCAATATGAAATGCAAGAATCTAACATATTAACAGAAATAAGTAGGGAGGTAACATCTAATAGGTATGCATACGAGCGTACTCACACACAAAGAGAAGTAAAGTAGCTAACTAATTCCGACCAGGCTCCCATAAACCTGACGGGTACGCTCGTGCATAATATTAAAGTAAAACTCGAACGGACTCCCATAAGCCCGATAGGTGCAGATAAGGGAGATTTGAAATAAAGTAAGATGATTTGATGAAGTTTCCAAGATTACCATAACTTTTCAGACTTGAACCAACCTAATCCATGTTCCCGAACTTACCTAGTGCTAATAGGTAAATAAGGACTTGAACCGAATAAAGATGAAGGATCAAGGACTTGAACCAAGATTTGGAGTAACTGAGAACTTGAACAAAGGCTCAGGATAATCATGGACTTGAACCACATAAAATATGACAAAGGACTTGAACCGAGGTTAAGGATAATCGTGGACTTGAACCACATAAAATATGACCAAGGACTTGAACTGAGGTTAAGGATAATTGTGGACTTTAACCACATAAAATATGACCAAAGCAAGGAATTGAACCCCGCCCGGTGGAGTGAACTGGGACTTGAACCACAAGTAGAGGGGAGTCAAGTAGAAATAGGATCAGCTATCAACCAAACGTCACGGGAAGTACCCCCAAATCGAGTGCCATCAATAAATCACTCCAGCCCGAATCGTATCCGACCAGAATCGTCGAGTAACTTCCAAACCAAGAATTTGAATACATCGCAACCGACGGGACAAGGAATTATGGATATAAGGTTCCAAGAGCTGTGTTGCTGCCTGACTAAGGCCAAGACTATCAGACTCAAGTCTGTTATATCAGTCTATAGGGAGCTAAGCCTTACGAAGCAACATCGGAGAGGTTTCAAGGCCTAACGGCTCTAAAATATACAAGTCTATGGAAATCACTAGTCTAAGCCTAGACTAAGGTCAAACAAGCTTTCAAATATACACACAATCCATAAAAAAGGCACACCACAAGGTACAAATGATCAATAATTACATTAGACATGTTTCAGTAACCCGGAGTACCTGAAATTACAGCCTAATTCATGGTTTCTATGAACTTAGCATGCTCAACCACCAATTACCCCCAAAATCACACAAATCAACATACAAATGCTAAATCATGCTCAATATAAGGAGAGGGAAGTCGTAGCCTACCTGTAGGCCAACCATGCGCACTCCAAATCACGTAGCCGGAGCCTTTCCCTGCCGTACGGCCTCAGAATGATGTCACGCTATCAAAAATTGAATTAGAACGATAATACGAGCATTTGACACCAAAATCATAATTTTTGGAGTTGGACCCAAAATCGGGCCTAAAATGGGATTGTGGGACCCGCAATGGGAACCCCGAATATGACACCGCAAAAAGGGTATAAACACAATATGGAACTTGTACCCCAAAATAGGGCACAATTTGAGGATCGAAACTAAAGAAATTTGAACATGCAACAAAAATTTGATTTATGGGGAAAATCAAGAAGAGGGCAGCCTCTTTGGGGCACAAATTACCTTAAAACGTCGATGCTCAACTAGATCAACGAGGCGCTAGATATTGATCCTGATTACCTGTATCTGCATCATAAAATGATGCAGGCCAAATGGCATAAGTACATTAAATGTACGAGCATGCGAGGGGAATACTAAAAGAAGACATAAGCTTGATATGGAACTGCAGTAACTTACATGGTCTCAACTCAACTCAACTAATTTCAATATAAAGTAATAATGTAAATGCAATATAAAGAAAATCTTTTAAAACATAGATAAGAACTCTGTGTATTTAGAAATACAATGGTAACTTAGTTTGTATGCAAGCAGACAATAAAACTCTATTTGTATGTGAAAATAAAAGTGGTCTCTGTGTATATAAAAATACAAAATATAACTGTGGGAGTTTCTCTAACCGACAACCATCACTAAAGAGCTATGTGATGATTCAATGTTTTGCCTCATGCTGCCAAGGTCGTCCTATACCTTGTCGGGGGTATAGAACCTAACTACTAATTGGATCCACTAATCTATGCTAATAAGCACTAAGGAATCATCTAAAAGGTATGACCCTTTTATGCCCATGAAAGCTACATGATTTATGGGGGTTGTGAGTTGTCTGTCGGTACTCAACACTACTCCCAAAATATAACTAGCTCATATGCTTAAAAACATAACTCTTTTTGGTCTAAGATAATTACTCAAAAACTAGCCCAAAGGCTCTCTAGGAAATCAGTGTTTCCTTTCTTACTTAATTGTGAAAACATTTACTCTTTACTAAAAACTAGCTCAAAGGTTCTTTTGGAAATCAGTGTTTCCTTTCTTGTTTAAATGTGAAAATATTTACTCTTTGGGAATGCATAGTCCCCAGCTACTCTTTTTCAAGAAATGAACTTCACTCTTTACTCTTTACTCAACTCTAAAACTCAAGTCTTAAAACAAGTTTAAAGCATTTGCAAAAGACTTTTGAATAGACTCTAATAACTCTCTAGACTTGGCTCTTAAATTTCCTTGAATTTGAAATTTATGGATTCAAGGTTGTGATTTGTGATAGGAAAGATCTCGTGATGTCTAGGAGTGTCTTTAGATAGTTAAACATAAGAAATGATCAAGAAATCACTGTCTGGAAGCAAGTCCGTGACGCGGAGATGCATTTTAATATTTGGTCCTGAAATAAATTTTGAGGCAAAAAGGTCCATGAACTCTCCGTGCGCGGAGAGAAAAGTTCCCATCCTGAGGAACAGGTCTTGGTACCCATATTTGCCCGACTTTTTCCTTCTTCATTTTCTAACCTCAATTCCCCTAAATTTGATTCTTATTCTCAATTCCTCTTTAGATTCAGATACCCAGTACATGAACACAAGAATCTAATCAAACACAACTCTAAAATCAACATGATTCCATCAAGAACTCAACAATCCCATCAAATCTTAAGAACTAAAGCCAATTTCAAGAATATAATTCTAGCACATCATACTTTCAACTTTCTAGAATGAATTTCATTGAAACAAACAAGATTGGCGCGTGGGTGAATGAACCCAAAGCTATAAAAGTCTCACATACCTCTTTAGGTATCAAGCCTTAGCGAAATGATTTTGATACCGCAAGAAATCTCCAAGAACGCCTTGACTTTTCTCCTCTTTTCTCTTCTCTCAAAGCCCTAGCGTAGTTCTTAATTGTGTAAACTGAACTAACTCAGTTTAGACTCCAAATAATTTACTCAAAATGGATTTAATTAATTGGGTAATGAAAAGACCAAAAATACCCTTCCAAATTTTGGGTAACTTTCCTTATTCAGAAAGCCCAACTTAAAACGGGCATATCTCCCTCATACGAACTCAAAAACTAGCAAATTTGATGGCGTTGGAATGATAATTCAAAGACCTTTCATTTGAAATCTTATAGCCCGCATAACTCATCTTATACTAGGAGTTATGGTTGTATGAAGTTGACCCAAAACTCATACTTAACATAATTTGCCAAATTCAGATTTTCATCCTTTCCAAAAATGGTTCTTTCTAATTTCAGCTCTTTCAAAAAAAAAATGGGGTGTTACAATATCTCCCCTTGGGAACATTCGTCCTCAAATGAGATTATTCTAAGTAGGGTAAGGGTGTAACATCTAACATTCAGTTCAAACACCAAACAAGCGAATCTAAAACATTTAGTAAATCAATTAAAGAGTAGTAAGAACACAATTAGTACCTTGATCTGGAATTTCTTTGGGCTCAAAGAAATGTTGATATCTCTTCTTCATATCCTCCTGGGCCTCCCATGTAGCTTTCTCAACAAACTAATTCCCCCTTAAGACTTTAACAGATGCTACCTCTTTCGTTCTCAACTTGTGAACCTGGCGGTCTAGAATCTTAACAGGAATCTCCTCATAAGACAATCTATCCCTGATACCAGTATCTTCAGTTGGTATAATATATGAAGGATCGCCCATACACTTTTTCAACATAGAAATGTGAAACACTAGATAAACTGCTGCTAACTCTTGTGGTAGCTCCAATTCATAAGCTACATTACGTATCCTTTTGGATATTCTGTAAGGACCAATATACCGGGGACTAAGTTTACTCTTCTTACCAAATCTCATAACACCCTTCATGGGTGAAACCTTTAACTATACCCAATAATCTACTTAAAACTCTAAGTCCCTTCTCCTAACATCAGTATAGGATTTCTGATGACTCTGCGTTGTTTTCAGCCTTCTTTTAATAATCTTAACTTTCTCCATAGCTTAATGAACCAAATCTGGTCCTATCAACACAGCTTCACCAACCTCAAACCATCCAATAGGAGATACGTATCTTCTCCCATAAATAGCTTCATAAGGATCCATCTGGATGCTTGAATGGTAATTATTGTTATACGGAAACTCAATGAGAGGTAGGTGATCATCCCAATTACCTTTGAAAGCAATCACACAGGCCCTCAACATATCTTCTGAATAGTGCGCTTTGCTTGACCATCTGTCTAAGGATGAAAAGCAGTACTCAAGTTCACCTTTGAACCCAAGCCTTTCTGGAATGACTTCCAAAACTGTGAAGTAAATGGTACACCTCTATATGAAATAATGGAAACTGGAACTCCATGAAGTCTTACTACCTCTTGAATGTATAATTTGGCATAATCCTCTGCTGAATGGGTAGTCTTTACCGGCAAAAAGTTGGATGATTTTTTCATTCGATCCACAATCACCCAAATAGAATCATGTGGCCTACGAGACCGTGGCAAGCCAGTAATGAAATCCATATTGATCATCTACCACTTCCATTCCGGAAGTTCTATACTCTGAGCCATACCACTAGGCCTTTGGTGCTCTACTTTAACTTGTTGGAAATTCGGGGACTTAGCAACAAACTTTGCAATGCCCTTCTTCATAATACTCCACCAATAAACCTCTCTCAGATCACGATACATCTTTGTAGAACCCGAATGGATATAATATCTGGAGCTATGAGCTTCCTCCATGATCTTCTCTTTGAGTTCATCCACATTTGGTACACACAATCTACCTTGATATCTCAATACACCATCCCCCTCCCCTTGTTTAAAAGCCATTACTTTTTCCTTATGAACATTTGCGTTCAATTCAAGCACAATAGGATCTTGGTCTGGCTTGTCTTTCACTTCAGACACTAATGATAATTCGACCCCATTCATTACCACTACTCCTTTTTCTGTGGAATTCATTAGTCGAACTCTTAATCATGCAAGTCTGTGCACATCTTTTTCTAACTCTCTCTTTTCTTCTTCAACATGGGCGGTACTACCCATAGACAACCTACTTAAAGCATCATCATTAACATTAGCCTTACCTGGGTGATATAAAATACTCATGTCATAATCCTTGAGTAACTATAACCACCTCCTCCGTCTTATATTAAGCTTTGTCTGACTAAACACATACTGGAGGCTCTTGTGATTGTTGAGCACATCCACATGAACACTATAAAGATAGTGACGTCATATTTTCAAAGCAAATACTATGGTAGCCAACTCTAGATCATGGGTTGGGTAGTTTTTCTTGTAAATTTTTAGTTGTTTAGAGGCATAAGCAATAACTTTACCATTTTGCATTAAAACACAACCAAATAAAACTTTGGACGCATCATAATAGACCACAAAACCTTGCGTACCTTCTGGTAAGGTCAATACTGGGGCAGTGTCAACCATTTTTTTAACTTCTGAAAGCTTTGTTTGTCACGCCTCAAGCCTACACCCTGGGCGAAACTGGCACTAGAGAACCATTGTTGGCCCGAAGCGAACCCTTGGCCTGGCTTAACTCTTAGCGAAAGACTTTACTCAACAAAGATAAATCCAAGTAGTAAACTGAAATTTCATAAAGGAAATATTCAACTGGCCAATAAGGCAAACTCAAGCCTCAAAATAATAGAATGAAAATGAAAATACTAATGAAATATAACTAGCTGTCTATGAAGCCTCTAAAACAATGAGAGATGTCGAAACAAGACCCCGATCATCCTAACAACTGAAAATACTAAAGCAATGTAAAAAGGGATCCTCCGGAAGCAAGGAGGCTCACCAAATGACTCTCAATGCTCAACTGGATCAACGAGGCACTAGATATTGATCTTGATTACCTGTATTTGCAACATAAAATGATGCAGGCCAAATGGGATCAGTACATTAAATGTACGAGCATTTGAGTGGAATACTAAAACAAGACATAATCTTGAAATGGAACTAAAGAAACTTACCTGGTCTCAACTCAACTCATTTTAATATAAAGCAATAATGTAAATGCAATATAAAGAAACACTTTTAAAACATGGGTAACAACTCTGTGTATTTAGAAATACAATGGTAACTCAATTTGTATGCAAGGATACAATATAAACTTTGTTTGTATGTGAAAATACAAGTGATCTCTATGTATATAAGAATACAAAATATAACTGTGGGAGTTTCTCTAACCGACAACCATCACTTAAGAGTTATGTGATGATACAACGTTTTGCCTCACGCTGCCAGGGTCATCCTATACGTTGCCGGGGTATATAACCTAACTACTAACTTGATCCACTAATCTATGCTAAAATACACTAAGGAATCATCTAAACAGTATGACCCTTTTCTACCCATGATGGCTACATGGTTTATGGGGGCTATGAGTTGTCTGAACTCTCCCCTATATCGCTGCTTAATACTGCTCCCACACTATAACTAGCTCATACATTTAAAAACATAATTCTTTCTCTATTTTGAGATAATTACTCAAAAACTAGCCCAAAGGCTCTCTAGGAAATCAATGTTTCCTCTCTTACTTAATTATGAAAGGAATTACTCTTTACTAAAAACTAGCTTAAAGGCTCTTTTGGAAATCGGTGTTACCTTTCTTGATTAAATGTGAAAACATTTACACTTTGGGAATACATAGTCCCCATATACTCTTTTTGAAGAAATGAACTTCACTGTTTACTCTTTACTCAACTCAAAAACTCAAGTCTTATAAAAAGTTTAAAGCATTTGCAAAAGACTTTTGAAAAGACTCTAAGAACTCTCAAGACTTGGCTCTTAACTATCCTTGAATTTGAAATTTATGGATTCAAGTTTGTGATTTGTGATAGGAAAGATATCGTGATGTTTAGGAGTGTTTTTAGATAGTTAAACATGAGAAACGATCAAGAAATCAATGTCTCGAAGCAAGTCCGCGATACGGAGATGCATTGTAATATTTGGTTGTGAATTAAACTTTGAGGCAGAAGGGTCTGTGACCTCTCCATGACAAGGAGAGAAAGGGTTCCATCCTGAGGAACAGGTCCGCATCGCGGACCTGGTACCTAGATTTGCCCGACTTTTCCCTTCTTTATTTTCTAACCCCAATTCACCTAAATTCGATTATTTTTCTCAATTCTTCTTTAGATTGAGATACACAGTACATGAACACAAGAATCTAATTAAACACAACTCTAAAATCAACATGATTCCATCAAGAACTCAATAATCCCATCACATCTCAAGAACTAAATCCAATTTCAAGAATATAATTCAATAACGTCATACTTTCAACCTTCTAGAACGAATTTCGCTGAAACAAACATGATTGGCGAGTGCGTGAACAAACCCAATGCTATGAAAGTCTCACATACCTCTTTGGGGATCAACCCTTGGCAAAACGACTTCGATTCCGCAATAAATCTTCATGAACGCCTTGACTTTTCTCCTCTTTTCTGTTCTCTCAAAGACCTAGTGCAATTCTTAATTCCAAAAACTGAACTAACTCAGTTTAGACCCCAAATAAATTACTAAAAATGGATTTAATTAATTGGGTAATGAAAAGACAAAAAATACCCTTCCAAATTCCGGGTAACTTTCCTTATTCTGACTGCTCGACTTCAAACGGGGATATCTCTCTCATACGAACTAGAAAACTAGCAAACTCAATGATGCTCGAAAGATAATTCAAAGAGCTTTCATTTGATATCTTGAAGCCCATCTAAATCATCATGTACTAGCAGTTATTGTCGGTTGAAGTTGACCCAAAATTCATTCTTAACATAACTTGCCAAATTTCAAATTTTCATTCTTTTCAAAAATGGTTCTTTCTAATTTTATCTCTTTAAAAAAAACAGGGTGTTACAGCTTGAGAAAGAGGTTTTAGAACCATGATTGTAGTTATTGGGTTGATGTGGGTTCAACTTGAGAGAGTGAATCATAAACTCGACTCTACCTATCTAGCTCGAGAGAGTGGATGAATTAAGTTTTTGGGTTGTTTATACTGTTAAGCTTGTCGAGGTTCGAGAGAAATCGCTTGAATCGTAATAGTTGTTCGAGAGAAAGCTATAGCATCTATAGTCTAACCTACCTACTGAGATTTAGCAATCGTTAGTAAATTTCAATTACCCATATAGCAAAATTAGCCTATAATCGATCACATCCTGAGAATTCCTCTCTACATTGTTGATTCCCCTGTTTTTGTATTTGTCTTAGTTGTTAATTGACAAACCAATTCCCCCCATTTGACATTCGTTGTCAACCCCTTCGATTTTTTTAAATGTTTGGATAATTACTCCTACCACCGACTAGATTACATTTATAACTTCAAAACTGAATTCAAATTTGTACCGCTCCCTGTGGGTTCGATCCAAGCTCTTCTTTGAGTTTTATACTAGATAACGACTGCCTACACCTAGTATTGGATTAGGTGTAGTTGATCGTTCATCAATCAATTTACAAGTGATCTTGTTTGTTCTTCCTTTTTACTTATTTTCCTCTTCTTCAACTCTATTCTAAAACCCTAAGCATAATTTAGGATTTGTAAAACTAACCCAATTCAGATATGACCCCAAAATATTACTAAATTCATTTTAATGAAAAGACCAAAATACCCCTCACTAATTCGGGTAACTTTCCTTAACTCGACATGCTAACTTTAAATATTCATATCTCCCTCATCCGAACTTGAAACTTAGCAAACTTAGTGGCGTTGGAAAGAGGATTTCAAGACCTTTTTTTTGGTATCTTATAGGTCACCTAACTCTTCCTGTACTGAAAATTATGATCGTTTGAAGTTGATCCAAAAAGTCAAAACTTAAGCATAACTTGAAAAATTCTCAATTTAGCTATATCCAATTTAGCGCTTTCTAAATTTAGCTCTTTCTAAGGCGGGATGTTACAATTTCATAATGTATCGTATCATATTCAAATATCTGGTGGTAAGATAAACAAGACACAAATTTCATTGTATCATTTTGAAAATTTATAATGAAATATAAAGTGTAGGAGAATATTCTAATGCAGTTTATATATTTTCAATTGCGTTAAGATTTAGGCTTTTTTGTACTGTTACAATATTATTTCATTTGTCATAAGTTACGAGTATATATTACAAGTTTACAAATGCTCTAGAGCAAGCACAAATAACATAATTTTTTTAAATTGAAGTGCTTATTATTTTGTACATGAATATGAATTAGATAATAAAGATTTTCATATTGGCAAATCTAAAAGTGGAAGGTCTTTTATTCAGCATGACTATATTAGGAAATATGCATAATTGAATAAGAGCAAATTTAGAAAATATATAAATACAATAAAAATATTTACCTCAAAAATTATAATCAATTTAAATATTAATTTACTAAAATATATGTCACAAAAGAATGACAAAAACTTCTTCAATAATTCAATAACATAAATCTAATTAGGAAAATATGTAATTTGAAATTACTATTTTTACGGATTGACAATGATAAAAATAAACTTAAAAGAAATTTAATGAATATTATGATTTTGGTTCAAATCCTACCTAATAAGGAATCATCATAAATATTTTTACTTTTTCGTTATTTGAGTTCATTTTTATCAAATAATATGATGATTTTCTCGCTATAAAAACTTGGTTAGAATAGAAACCCAACATCACATTTTTCTTATATTCTCAATTCAGAAATATAGCCAAGAGAAGACGTAATGGCGGCAGAAGAATTGTAATTGCGAGGATGCCAAATTCAAGAAATAGACAAGTAACATTCTCAAAACGACATATTGGCCTATTTAAAAAAGGCAAGTGAGTTCTGTACTTTATGTGGTGCTTATGTTGATGTTGTGATTTTTTCTTCTAGCAACAAAGTACATTCATGTGGACATCCTTCCGTCGAGTTAATTGTGGATAAGTTTCTTGGAGAGAATCTTTAACCCGACTCTGATGCTCCTAATGTCACTACTAATAAACTGCAAAAAAACGAGGGACAAGAAAGCGACAGACGGAGTCACTCCAAAAAGCAACGCCATTCGCCACACTGTCCATCGCTTTTTAATAAAAATAATTTTATTTAAAATTATTTTACAAAAAGCGACGGACGGCATCTCTTAGCCTGTTGCTTTTTTTCGCCGATTTTTGCGCCAAATATATATATATAATAAACAATTATTTATTTAATATATATAGTGACGCCGTCCGTCGCTTTTATTAAAAATAATTATATATAAATTAAAAAAAATTAACCACGTTGTCCGTCAATTTTAATTTATTTGATTTTATTAATTATTTTTTAACTATAGCGACTAGCAACATCTTTATGTCCGTCGCTTCTTGGTCAAAAATATTTGGTCAACACCTTAAAAAGTGACGAACAGTGTCGTTTAGTCCGTTGGTTTTTTTGTCAAAATGTAGGTCAAACATTTTTTAAAAAGCGACGGACAAAGAGACGTTGTTCGTCGCTTTTTGTTTAATTATGTTACAGTAGTGACGGGTTTTCCCCCAAATTACTAATCTCTCTTTCTCTCTTTTATCTCTCTTCTCTCCCTTCTCTCTAATAATTCCGCCCACCGCACCACTACCTATCACCGTCACCACTGTCTGTCGCCACCGCCATCTTCCTCGCCCCGTCGCTAGCCAACCCAATCTGCCACCACCCAAAAGAATTCCCCAACTGCCCCTCCTTCTTGTTATAAGGTTAGGATTTAATTTTAGTTTTTTTTTTTTTGAATTCTAGTAATTATATTTGATTTCTGAGTTTGTATATTGTTTTAGTTTGTTGAATTGTATTATTCATTTGTACATTTGATTATTGTAGGTTAGGGAGAGAATTGAGAATTTTAGATTTTAGGGTTAGTTTTCTTTTAAATTGGGGACTTTTAAAAATGATTGCAAATTAAGTATTAGAAGTTAGAAGTCAGAAGTTAGATTAGTTTAACATTGATAGCTTTGCCATTGTATTTGTGCTTATATATTATAATGTCGTTGAAAATTGGGTTAATTGAATTATATATTTGACCTTCTAAATTCTTGAACTTGGAAATTCTAGATATTTGATATGAACATGAATTTTTGTAGGAATTTAGAGCTTTAATTAGGTTGTGAACTTTAGAAATCTTAAATTATTGTAGGATTTTAGAACTTTAAGTTGTGAACTTTACAGAACTTGAATTTTTGTAGTATTTCAGAACTTTAGGTTGTGAAACGTTAGAAATCTTGAAGTATTGTTAATTTGAAGTTAGAAGTTAGTAATTATAAAGTTTGAATGTCATGAATATAAAGGATGAATGTTTGAATGTCATGACATATATGAGGGTTTAATTGAATTAGAACTTGAATATATATATATATATATATATATATATTAGAGATATGAACTTGAATTAATTAGAATTAACTTGAACTTGAACTTGGAACTTAGTTTGAATATATAACTAAGTTTAGAAATTAGATATGAACATGAAATTGGAACTTGAACTTATTAAAATTTGAATATATATAACTAATTCTTGGATTTGATGTTTATATATAACTAATTTTAGAACTTCGATATGAACTTGAACTTGAACTTAGAACTTGAATATAACCAATTCTTTGAATAGAAATTTATATATAACTAAGTTTAGAAATTAGTTATGAAATACCTTGAATTTAGAACTTGATCCATTTGAATTTAATTAGAATTTGAATATAACTAATTATTGGATTGAACTTTATATATAACTAATAACTTTTATATGAACTTGAATTTAGAACTTGAACTTCAACTTGAATATAACTAATTCTTGATGACCTTAATTAATTAAAACTTAATATTAATCTTAATTAGAACTTTGGACTTAATTTATAATAACTTGGACTTAATTAGAATTAATATAATTAATTATTTGAAATCTTAAACTAAATTAAAATTTATGAATTAATTAAGCTTGAACTTTGTAGATCTTGAAATGTAGTATTTATGAACAAATTAATTAGATATATAAGTAATAATAAATTTACTTATTAAGTAATTATAAATATATATTAACAATATAAATTAGTTTAATGTAGTAAAATTTTTATTAAATTTAATTTATAATATAATTCAATAACATCATACTTTCAACCTTGTAGAACGAATTTCGCTGAAACAAACATGATTGGCGCGTGGGTGAATGAACCCAATGCTACGAAAGTCTCACATACCTCTTTGGTGATCAACCTTTGGCAAAACGACTTTGATTCCGAAAGAGATCTCCAAGAACGCCTTGACTTTTCTCCTCTTTTCTCTTCTCTCAAAGTCCTAGTGTAATTCTTAATTGCGTAAACTGAACTAACTCAGTTTAGACCCCAAATAAATTACTAAAAATGGATTTAATTAATTGGGTAATGAAAAGACAAAAAATACTATTCCAAATTCCGAGTAACTTTCCTTATTCAGACTGCTCGACTTCAAACGGACATACCTCTCTCATACGAACTCAAAAACTAGCAAACTCGATGGCGTTGGAAAGATAATTCAAAGACCTTTCATTTGATATCTTGATGCACATCTAAATCATGATGTACTATGAGTTATTGTCGGTTGAAGTTGACCCAAAATTCATTCTTAACATAAATTGCCAAATTTTAGATTTTCATTCTTTCCAAAAATGGTTCTTTCTAATTTTATCTCTTCCAAAAAAAAGGGGTGTTATAGCTTGAGAAAGAGGTTTTAGAAGCATGATTTTCGATCAATGACTGTAGTTATTGGGTTGATGTGGGTTTAGCTCGAGAGAGTGAACCTTAAACTCGATTTTACCTATCTAGCTCGAGAGAGTAGATAAATTAAGGCTTTGGGCTGTTTATATTGTTAAGCTTGTCGAGGTTCGAGAGAAATCGCTTGAATCGTAATAGTTGTTCGAGAGAAAGCTATTGCATCTATAGTCTAACCTACCTACTAAGATTTAGCAATCGTTAGTAAATTTCAATTACCCATATAGCAAATTAGCCTATAATCGATCACATCCCTAGAATTCCTCTCTACATTGCTGATTCCCCTGTTTTTTGTATTTATCTTACTTGTTAATTGACAAACCAACTCCCCCCATTTGACATTCGTTATCAACCCCTTCGATTTATTTAAATGTTTTCAATTATTTTTACTCCTACCACCGACTAGATTACATTTCTAACTTCAAAACTGAATTAGACTTTATACCGCTCCCTGTGGGTTCGACCCCAACTGTTCTTTGAGTTTTATACTAGATAATGACTGCCTACACCTAGTATTGGATTAGGTTTAGTTGAGCGTTCATCACTCACTTTGAAAGTGATCTTATTCGTTATTCCTTCTCACCTATTTTCCTTTTCTTAAACCCTCTTCTAAAACCCTAAGCGTAATTTAGGATTTTTAAAACTAACCCAATTCAGATTTGACCCCAAAGTATTACTAAATTCATTTTTTTCTGATAGGGGTAAGGAAGAGACCAAAATACCCCTCACTAATTTGGGTAACTTTCCTTAACTCGACAAACTAACTTTAAACGTGCATATCTCCCTCATCCGAACTCGAAACTTAGCAAACTCAGTGACGTTGGAAAGAGGATTTCAAGACCTTTTATTTGGTATCTTATAGGCTACCTAACTCTTCCTATACTGAAAGTTATGATCGTTTGAAGTTGATCCAAAAAGTCAAAACTTTAGCATAAATTGAAAAATTCTCAATTTAGCTATATCCAATTTTTCGCTTTCTACATTTAGCTCTTTCTAAGGCGGGATGTTACAATTTCGTAATGTATCGTATCATATTCAAATATATGGTGATAAGATAAACAAAACACAAATTTCATTGTATCATTTTGAAAATTTGTAATGAAATATAAAGTGTAAGAGAATATTCTAAAGCAATTTATATATTTTCAATTGCGTTAAGATTTAGGCTTTTTTGTACTGTTACGATATTATTTCACTTGTCATAAGTTACAAGTATATATTACAAGATTACAAATGCTCTAGAGCACGCACAAATAACATATAAATTTCAAATTGAAGAGCTTAAATTATTTTGTACATGAATATGAGTTAGATAATAAATATTTTCATATTGGCAAAGCTAAAAGTGGAAGGTCTTTTATTAAGCATGACAATATTAGGAAATATGCATAATTGAATAAGAGCAAATTTAGAATATATATAAATACAATAAAAATATTTATCTCAAAAATTATAATCAATTTAGATATTAATTTACTAAAATATATGTCACAAAAGAATGACACAATAAAAACTTCTTCAATAATTCAATAACATAAATCTAATTAGGAAAATATGTAATTTGAAATTACTATTTTTATGGATTGACAATGATAAAAATAAACTTAAAAGAAATTTAATGAATATTATGATTTTGGTTCAAATCCTACCTAATAAGGAATCATCATAAATATTTTTACTTTTTCGTTATTTGATATCATTTTTATCAAATAATATGATGATTTTCTCGCTATAAATACTTGGCTAGAACAGAAGTCCAACTTCACATTTTTCTTATATTCTCAGTTCAGAAATATAGCTATTAGAAGACGTAATGGCTGCAGAAGAATTGTAATTGCGAGGATGCCAAATTCAAGAAATAGACAAGTAACATTCTCAAAATGAAATATTGGCCTATTTAAAAAGGTAAGTGAGCTATGTACTTTATGTGGTGCTTATGTTGATGTTGTGATTCTTTCTTCTAGCAACAAAGTATATTCATGTGGACATCCTTCCGTCGAGTTAATTGTGGATAAGTTTCTTGATATAATCCTCAACCCGACTCTGATGCTCCTAATGTCACTACTAAAAACCTGCTAAAAAACGACGGACAACAAAGCGACGGAAAGTGACGCCATTTGCCACACTGTCCGTCACATTTTAATAAAAATAATTATTATTAAAATTATTTTATAAAAAGCGACGGTCGACATCTCTTAGTCCGTCGCTTTTTTCGCTTATTTTTGCGCAAAATATATATATAATTAATAACTATTTATTTAATATATATAGCGACGTCGTCCGTCACTTTTATTAAAAATAATTGTCTATAAATTAAAAAATTAACCACGCTGTCCGTCGATTTTAATTTATTAATCATTTTTTTACTATAGCGACGGAAGGCATCTTTATGTCTGTCGCTTCTTGGTCAAAAATATATGGTTAACACTTTAAAAAAGTGACGGATAGTGTCGTTTAGTCCATTGGTTTTTTTTTCAAAATGAAGGTCAAACATTTTTAAAAAAGTGATGGACAAAGAGACGTTGTCTGTCGTTTTTTGTTTAATTATGTTATAACAGTGACGGGTTTTCCCCCAAATTTTGTATCTCTCTTCCTTTCTTTTCTCTCTCTTCTCTCCCTTCTCTCTAAGAATTCTACCCGCCTGTCGCCGCCACCACCGTCCGTTGCCGCCGCCATCTTCCTAGCCCCATCTCCGGCCAACCCAATCTGCCACCACCCAAAAGAATTCCCCAATTGCCCCTCCTTCTTGTTATAAGATTAGGGTTTAATCTTAGTTTTTTTTTTTTTGAATTCTAGTAATTATATTTGATTTCTTAGTTTGTATATTGTTTTAGTTTGTTGTATTGTGTTATTGATTTGTTAATTTGTACATTTGATTATTGTTAGTTAGGGACAGAATTGAGGATTTTAGATTTTAGGGTTAGTTTTCTTTAAAATTGGGGACTTTTAAATATGATTGTAAATTAAGTATTAGAAGTTAGAACTACTAAATAATTAGAAGTCAGAAGTTACATTAGTTTAACATTGATAGATTTGCCATTGTATTTGTGATTATATATTATAATGTCGTTGAAAATTAGGTTAATTGAAATATATTTTTGAACTTATAAATTATTGAACTTCGAAATTCTTGAACTTATTGAAAATTGTAGAAATTAGATATGAACATGAATTTTTGTAGGATTTTAGAGCTTTAATTAGGTTGTGAACTTTAGAAATCTTGAATTATTGTAGGATTATAGAACTTTAAGTTGTGAACTTTAGAGAACTTGAATTTTTGTAGTATTTTAGAACTTTAGGCTGTGAATAAACGTTAGAAATCTTGAAGAATTGTTAATTTGAAGTTAGAAGTTAGTAATTGATGAAGCTTCAATCTAATGAATATAAAGGATGAATGTTTGAATGTCATGATATATATGAGGGTTTTTTTAATTAGAACTTGAATATATATATATATATATATATATATATATATAAAACTAATTTTTTGGATTAGAAGTGTATATATGAATAATTTGATAGATTAGAGATATGAACTTGAATTAATTAGAATTAACTTGAACTTGAACTTGGAACTTAGTTTGAATATATAACTAAGTTTAGAAATTAGATATGAACTTGAAATTGGAACTTGAACTTATTAAAATTTGAATATATATAACTAATTCTTGGATTTGGAGTTTATATATAACTAATTTTAGAACTTCGATATGAACTTGAACTTAGAACTTGAATATAATCAATTCTTGGAATAGAAATTGATATATAACTAAGTTTAGAAATTAGATATGAATTATCTTGAATTTAGAACTTGAACTAATTGAACTTAATTAGAATTTGAATATAACTAATTATGTGATTTGAACTTTATATATAACTAATAACTTTTATATGAACTTGAATTTAGAACTTGAACTTCAACTTGAATATAACTAATTCTTGATGACCTTAATTAATTAGAACTTAATATTAATTTTAATTCGAACTTTGGACTAAATTTATAATAACTTGGACTTAATTAGAATTAATATAATTAATTATTTGAAATCTTAAACTTAATTGAAATTTAAGAATTAATTAAGCTTGAACTCTGTAGATCTTGAAATGTAGTATTTATGAACAAATTAATTAGATATATAAGTAATAATAAATTTACTTATTAAGTAATTATAAATATATATATTAACAATATAAATTAGTTTAATGTAGTAAAATTATTATTAAATTTAATTTATAATATAATTCAATAACTGTATTTTTGTAGATGGATCATCGTTAAGGGATATATAATATGCATTATGAAACTAGTGCTGGTTTGAAACCTGAGTTTATTGATGGTGTTAGAGATTTTATTGAACATACAATGACACTTGACATTTTCAAGTATAATTGATTGGTTAGGTGTCCTTGTAGTGCATGTAGGTGCTTAAAAGTTTTTGAACCAGATAATGTTATGGTTCATTTGTACCGTAATGGATTTAAGCCTAGATATTTTGTATGGATTTATCATGGAGAAAGAAATGGATTGAATGGTATGTTTTATAATTCGATGAATGTGGATGAATATAATATGCTTGCGCCACATGGCCAAATTAGGGTTGAACATGATGATAGGGTTGAACATGATAAGGTTCATGAAATGATTAATGATGCTTTCGGGGTTCAAGGTGCGATGGAACCGAACAATATTTTGATGAAGCTTATAATGAAAAAGCAAGATGCTTCTATGATCAATTAGAATAGTCTAGTCATCCACTATGTGAAGGGAGTCCGCATTCTACCTTGTCAGTTACGGTTAGATGAATGAGTATTAAATCAGATTGGAATGTTCCTAATGCGGCTATGGACTTAATGGTTGATCTTTTGGGTGAACTAGTTAATTCGGAGTTTAACATACCTAAGAACTTCTATTAGGCAAAGCGTTTGGTTTCCAAGTTAGGATTGATATATGATATAATTCATTGTTGTGTTAATGGCAGCATGTTGTTTTATAAGACTGGTAGTGAATTAGAAAATTGTAAGTTTTGTGGACATGCTCGTTATAAGAGGACTCTGGCTGGAAAGATGGTCCCAATTAAGGCGATGCATAATCTACCTTTTACTCCTAGGTTAAAGAGGTTGTATGCATCAATGAGGTCTTCCCCACATATGAGATGGCATCGTGAATATAGAAGGTCACCGGGTGTTCTTGTCTCAGCCAGCTGATGGTGAAGCATGGAAGCATTTTGATAATGTATATCCTGATTTTGCTAGTGAACCAAGAAATGTTAGATTAGGGTTGTGTGCAGATGGCTTCACACCATTCTCTAATGTTTGCTTCGCCTTATTCATGTTGGACGGTATTTCTTACTCCGTATAATCTTCCTCCTTAAATGTGCATGAACAATCCCTACATATTTCTAAGTTGTGTTATTCCAGGTCCCCATAATCCAAAAGGTTTGATTGATGCCTATCTACAACCATTGATAGATGAGCTCAAACAATTGTGGTTTGAAGGCGTTTTGACTTATGATATATCAACTAAGAAGAATTTCATTTTGCATGCTTCTTTAATGTGGACTATTAATGATTTTCCTACATACGGGATGTTGTCTAGTTGGATGACAGCTAGAAAGCTAGCATGTCCGTATTGCATGGAAAATAGTAAGGCATTCACTTTAAAGCATGACATAAAAAATACATGGTTTGATTGTCATCGCCAGTTCTTGCCAATGGACCATGAGTTTAGAAAGATGAAAAATGCATTTAGGAAAAATATTAGAAGAAGTATCTGATAATGAGATAATGAATGTTGAGGAAGAAATATCCGAGAATGAGGAAAATAAATCATTTGATGGCAAAGAATGGGACGATAATGAAAATGAAACAACTGAGGAGGAAGAATGGGAGAATGATGGAATGCGAGGAGGAATAGTAGTAGAATGAAGGCTAGTATATGTAAGTTAATTTATTTTGCTAATTTTATTTAATTTATGATATTTATATATTATACATGTAAATTTCCATACATATGTCATTAGGCGGTGACGGTGATGGATCTCGCGAGCATTTTGGAGTTAGACAGACAAATAACAAGTCTAGGAGACCCATAGATCCTAAGGATATTCCACGATCTATTTCTTCTGTGCAAGAGCTCATCAGTCATGATACTCATTTATTTGTTGTTCCATTTGGTACGGCAGATCCTCGGGCATATTATCCTATTTATCGTTGATCAGTCGGTGCTTCCTCTACTTCGCAGGCATTGCCTCCACAGCTCTACGAGGACCTACCTTTACAGGATATTCGTCGAGCACGACCCTTATCGGCAAGTAGGATATCGGATGGTACTTCATCTCCCACAAGTACATCTCCTCAGTTATATGCCATGAGGATTGGAGATTCTAGTAGCGAGCAGTCAGATGCTATGGCCGGTACGCCTCCATTGACTCAGCGTTTTGTGCATCCTGATGTATCACCTTCACTTACAGCTGCACCTAGTGCTACACCAGATGATGAGATGTCTGCTCTATCTCCTAGCCAGAAGGATAGACTTGGTAGAGTCATGATTGAGTCGGATGGATCATCATAAGTTTGTTTTGTTATCTATTTGTTACTTTATTTTATTTATTTCTTATACTTTAATATATTATTCATGAACTAACATATTTATTATGTGTTTTGCAGGTGGAATCCTACAAAGGATGCTGCTCGGGCTTTAAAAGACTGCGTTAGAAGACTTTTTACAGAGGCTTATCACTCTTGGAGCGAGATTCCAAACAATATACGCCAGGCGATGTTTAATGAATTTAAGGTATATATTTTTTAGTTAAGTTTAATAATTTTAGTATACTTTACTATTTTTTTACTATTGATCTAATTAACGCTATTCAATTTTTTTTCCAGACTGTGTGTACTTGGGAGCCGAGGTACAATATGGTCATTGCGATCAAATTTGAGAGGAGGGCATCCGCGAGACTATCTAGCTGGCTAAAGAAAGTTTGGGATACTGATCAACGTCCGAGTTGGATGTTGCCTCATGTTTTTGATAACTTGCGTCAGTACTGGAACACATATATGTTCAAGGCAATGTCCGAACAAGACAAAAAGGCTAGAGGTGGTCTTAAGGGTGGCTCGTTGCACACCGGAGGTGTAAAGACCGTTGGAACAATTACAAGAGAGATGGTAAGTTCTAATTCAAACTTTTAAATAAATAATTAGTTGATTCATATATATCGTTATAAATTTCAATTTTTATTTATAGGAAAAAGAAATGGGGCGCACTCCTATTGGGCGGGAGATTTTCAAGAGGACTCATGTGAAAAAGAAAGAAAATCAGTCGGATCCAGATGTGTGGTTGGAGGAAAAAGGGTCGAACGAACTTTTGTAAGTTATTTAATAAGAATAATATATATTAATAGTGAATATATTTATGATATGTATATATACTGATGTCATTTTTTATATTTAATATGCAGAATGAGTTTAATCAGTACGTCGCTAAGAATCTAGATAGTTCGGTCCAAATGACACCTGAACTGTCCACCCAAATTTGGACAGAAAAAGTGGTAGTGGGATACACAAGGGTAGAGTCTATGGTCTAGGCTCTAGAAACTATGTAAGACGACTCCAGTCAGGCTTACAAGGTATTGGATCTTCACGTCAAACCGAGGCACTTGACGGTATTCCGATTGCTGCTATGTCAGGTGAAATAGCATAGCTTTCATCGGCACTAGTAGATTCGGAGCGGAGAAGACTAGCTGAAAAACAAAGCATGAGTGCGACCGTTCAACAAATCAAAGAACAAGTGTTGAACCTCCCTCGTCGGCATACTACATCTTCTCCTATCGAGGACAGTGACGACGATAGTGACGAGGATGATGATTTTGTAGATCGCACTCCCTAGTTTAGGTCTCTTTTATGAACTTTATGAACTTTTTGAAATTTTGAAACGAATTTTGAAAGACATTATAAGTCTTTAAATTGTGATTTAGATACTTTTGAATGTTAATTTAAGTTTATTGTTTTATGTTTTTTGTAGCTTCTTTATAATGTTGTGTGTTTGATTAGGCTGAATTGAATTGAATTAAATTAAATTGAATTGCATTTCCAGGTGGGTAGCAGAAACTGGTAGTAAACAATTTGTAGAAAAAGTGACGGATAGTGTGGTTTTGTCCGTAGCTTTTCTCGGTTTTATTTTTTTTTAAAACCCAAAAAAGCGATAGACAATGTCCTTTAGTTCGTCACTTTTCTAGATTTTTCAAAAAAATAATTTCCAGAAAAGCGACGAACAGGGTCCATTAGTCCGTCACTTTTCTGGGATTTTCAAAATTTAAATTTCCAGAAAAGCGATGGAATCCATCGCTTTTTGAAAATCCTCGAGCCAAAAAGCGACAAACGTGGCTGCGTCGCTTTTTCGTCGATTTTGACCAAAAAAGTGACGCAGTCCATCGCTTTTGGCCTTTGTTTTTCGGTAGTTTTTTAGTAGTCTACTAGCTCATCAAAATTTCAATGTTGATAAGATCAATAATGAACTAAACAAGTTGGAGAATTCACTCGAACGACAAAAAAACATGGAGAAGCTCTCCAAGCATTAAGGAACGAACTTCCATATGAACAACTCATCTTTTCCAACCTTAAAAAGTTGAGTGAGCTCTTGGAAGCTGTAGATGAAGAAGTTGAAAGAGTAGTGAGCCAACTTATGGAGTGTGTAATATTGAATTTCCATATCAAACTTTTGGAAGTGCCCTTGCTCCTATAAGAGTTGAGGAAAACATTTTGTCCAATTTCGATGAAGCGCCATCTGGATCCCATGAATAGATTATTTTGTTTAGCTTTATTTAAAATTCAGTGACTTGATTGTGTACTTATAGAGTTAAGTTTGTCATAACTATGATTATCTTTGTTATATTTATGATTTCAATTTTTACCTTTGAATATGTTTATCATGGAATAAGATGGACTTTTATTTAGTACTTCCTTCATTTTAATTTCTTTGTCTTACCTTTTTTAGGTCAGTTTAAAAAAATAATATTTTTGTTTCCTTTTTGGCCGCTCTTAGTTTAACTTTTCATGTGTCATGTTTAAAACCACAATAATAAAGAGAATTTTGTTACATTTCACAGATCATTAATTTATGACCACAAGATTTAAAAGTTATTTTTTATTTTCTCAATTTTCATGCCAAGTCAAAATCAGATAAATAAATTGAAATGAAAAGGGTATGCAATAATTTTTCATTTGAAATTGATGTATAAGTATTGAAAGAAAAAGTAGTAAGAGATTATTGAATAAGAAAATGAAACTCATGTCAGATAGCTTTAAGTGCAACATATCTTATTTTAAAAAAATAAAATTCTTATAGAGTATCACATGTATTTGTTTCTACATATAAAACAATATTATTTTAGTATGACTGATAAAGCAAGGCTTACCTCCTTACTTCTACTTCTACATATTGATTGTTTATCATTTTTATTGTTATTAAAAAGATAATAAACATACTGTCTAGTGGTATAAATTGATATATAATTTTAAAAACTGTATTATTACGACATTTTTTCACGTGTCATAAGTGATGAGTATATTTTATGAGTTTAGAAACGCTCTAGGAGACATACAAATAACATAAAAATTTAAATTGAAGTGCCTAAATTTTTTTGTACATTAATATAAATTAGACAACAAATATATTGATATTGTGAAAGCTAATAGTAGAAGGTCTTTTATTAAGCATGACTATATTAGAAAATATACATAGTTGGACAAGAGAAAATTTTGAAAATATATGAATATAATAAAAAAATATTTACCTAAAATTATCATTAATTTACATAATAACTTACTAAATCATATGTCAGAAAAGAATGACATAATAAAAACATTTTCAATAACATAAATATAACTAGAAAAACATGTCGTTTGTAATTACTATCTTTACGGATTAAGAATGATACAAAATAAATGGAAATATGTCAACTTTAACTTTCTATTTGAAGTATTTTAAATATTATATTTTCATGTATTATTTATTGAAAGGACGACTTTCTGTCTTTGAAAAAAATATTTTTTTTCTTATAAAAAATAATTTGAAGTACTCCTAATTCTATGAAATTTAGTATCTTAAATAAAGTAAAATTTAATATGTATCATAAATGAATTTTCTTGCAACAGGAATAAATATCTCAATTTATATATTTTTATTATTCTTAGTTATGATTAATGAGAATATATAACAATATTTCGAAGTGAAAAAATTTGTAAAGGACCCTTTCCATAAATTTTTAATGGAAATTTTGAATTACTCGTTTAACTATGGTTATTTAATAAGCGGGTAGATTTTATGTATTTAATTTTAGTAATTAGTTAATTGGCCAAGTCCATAATTTATTTAATATCCTTACTACTTCACCCATGTGTTGAAGTAAGTTAGTAGGGTTTAATAATTTCAGACTATTCAATTTAAGAGGAAAAAGACTTGGAAAATGAGAACCTGGATCGACAATCAAAGGATTATCGAGCATCTTAGGCATGGATTATTGAGGGTCGTGTCGCACGCTGTGACGGATGCATGGACATATAGTCCCCCATGGGTCCTGGACTGTGAGATAGTGGGTGTGTATCGTTTGGTCAGACATGCATCACTAAACTTGACATTACATTTCATTGCATTGCACGTCATTATCATTGGTGAACTTGATCTTGTGTGTTACTGATCTTGTGAGTTCCTTTATGTGGAACTTGTGATTGATGAATATTGACCCTATTGTTGAGAATATGAAATTGTTAGAGGGTTATTGTTGAGCTGTGTTCTTTGTAAATTGTGAACTGTTAGGTTGGGCTGGTTTTATGCAGGTGGTAGTTGTGGAGGTTCAGTTAGGGTGTAAGGAGTACCCGTATTCTATTCCCTTAGCTTGTGTATAGAAGTTTACTTGCTGAGTACCGTGTGGTTTGGTACTCACCCATTGCTTCTACATTTTTTTGTAGGTTACAAGCCCACATCATCGTGATACTTTCTATTGTTTTCTTTTCTGAAGATTCCTGTGGAGATTTATGAGGTAGCTTTTTGTCATCTCAGCGGACCTTCATAATCCTACTTATGATCTTGTTTTATTCTAGAAACAATGTCATTTGAGACTTGTGTTTTTTTTTTCTTTTGAATCAATTGTAATACTTTAGAGGCTTGTACACGTGACAAACAAGTTTTGGGGCTTTTATTAAGTTGACTTAGTTATCCGCACTTATGATATTTTGAGATTTTAATATGTCTTACTTCTGCATAGTTGGTGATATTTAAGTTTTAGGCTGACTTGTCTTGGTGGGATAAGACGAGTGCCATCACATCCATTCTTAGGGCCTCAGAAAAATGGTATCAGAGCCCCAGGTTCATAGGTCTCACGTGTATATAAGGCAAGTCTAAGTAGAGTCTCAAAGATTGGTACGGTGACGTCTGTACTTATCTTTGAGAGGTTATAGTGACTTTTAGGAAAAATCTTCATTTTTGTTGAATCTCTATTGTGCGTCCTTGGTCCAATTTTGATTCTTATCGCTTCACTCCATTTACCCTCACTTATAGTGATGACTCGTGTGTAGTTCCACATGTGAGTAGTTGGTGTCATGTATGGCTCGAATGTTAGACCTAGTACTAAAGTGGAAATGATAAACTTATGGAAATGATGTGTGGTCAGATTAATAATGTTCAACAATTTAAATGGGTTTAGTAAGGTTAGTGACCCAGTAAAGAGAATATTACTTGTGTGGTATATATGAAATTTAGAGTGGTTTAACAATTGGAAGTGGAATGATTAAAGGGATGTCTAGATAATGAACATGTATCTTGGGAAACTACAATTAGTAAAGTTATCATAACATGACTGGGTTGCTTAGCGAATGATGAGAATGGTGTTGCACCAGTTGAGGTCATAATATCTACTACAGTTTCATAAATTGAGTGTATATCAAAAAGGGTCATGATACGACTACTATAATGGCATCGATGCTTACTTGGTTAGAGTTATAGTGTGTGTTACTTATGTCATCAACCCCGTCTCAGATAGAGTGCATACCATTTTGGGTTAGAGACCAAACAAATTTGGTAATGTACTGTAGATAGTTAATGGGCAAAAATGTGTGGGTTAAAATATTGTTTATAAGGAAAATGATAGTGGTGGATCTTGGGAACCGTATTAATGTGTTATGTTGTGAAGTGTATCTCTAGGATTCTAAATAAGGACTAGTGATTTCATCGTAAGCTCTAAGGGAGTCGACCAATATCGGAATGAAACGCTTATGGGTAAAGAAAATTTCCAACGAGTATACTTGTGTGAAGGAAATTAAAAATTTTAGTAAGAAAATGCATATAAAATAGGGTTAGTCCTTTGTATTGGATTGGATTGGTATAGCTAGGTTTGAGGTGTCATGTCAATGATAAGGTTGACTCCGCGTGGTAATGGGAAGGGCTATTGAGTATGATGGTAATAAGAGTTCGTGATGAATTGTCATTGGGATGCAACTATATGATAAAGATTGTTGGTTAAACGGATTTTGTATGGTAATGACAACTGTGATTATCTAAGGTTGTGATTTTCTACTATTTGGTGAGTAACGTGGTTGAATGGAAAGTTTTAGGAGATTCTGGGACACCGCTCGAATAGAATTTAAAGGAGCTAGAGTCATAATGTAAGAATAAAATAATAAATTAGTGGGATATAGTGTAGCCTTCGGAAAGAGGTGAGAGTAAGAATATTTTCTCTGATTATAATCTAAGGAGGTATCTTTAAAGGGGTTGAGAATTGGGTTCAGAGACACGTGGTTTCATCTGTTTTGCTCTAGTCAAGGTAATAGTGTCATGGGTTAATCAGATTGATTAAAATGATTGGATAAGATTTGAGAAAAAAGTCTATAGGCATTCAATTTGAGTGTGGTAATAAGTGTTTTTGTGTTTTTGAGTTTGATAACTGACACGGTTGGAATCAGAATTCAAGTTTTTCATTGCAAGTCTTTGTTTGTGGTAGTATGTTTTGTCAAGGTATGAATTGGTAAGATAAAAATTGATCGATCTCACCGGGTATTGAGCATTTGGAAGAACATGTTTAGGGTTTGGATCCTAGAGTTTGTTACTTTTGATTGTTAAAGGGCCTAAGAAAGTACTTCTCTTAAATTTTTTATTTAAAGTATAAGGTAAAATATCATGGGTGGTTGGTCAAATGATAAGATTGGTAAACAAGTCAGCAAAAGGAAAAAGAGTCTTGTGTATTTAAGAGTTCAAGGTATTTAAAATTTGCGTCATAGAAATAATTTAAGAGATGTGAAGGAATAAGACCTCACATATAGACTCTAGGTTTGAAGTTGAAGGATGTATGGATTTTAATATATGAGTTTAGATATGACTGAGATATGTGAACTAGTTCAGTAAAGATTCACTAGAGGTTTATTAGTGACTTTTATGACGATTGAGTTTTGTTCAAGTAATAAAAATTGATGTGTGGAATATGTTATATTTTTACTTTGGTTTGAATTGTTTGAATTATGGTAGGTGAAATATGGATGCACAACGGTATGGATTTACAGTGCTACATGGTTATTGAAGATCTCAAGAAGATTGAAACAACTCTATTGATAAGACTGCAAAGACTGTTATGATGCGTTACATAGACATTTGATGGTGAATAAGACGTTATGAGCTTATAGTATATAGAATTATTAGGGTGGTCAAGAATTTCTCTATATTTGATGTATATGACAGTGTGAATCGTAATTGAATCTTGGTATGTGAAAAATTACACCGAGTTTTCTTTGTGTGGTTCAATAGCTTTATCTCGATGGAAAGGTACTACCTGGATTGAAATTAGTGTTATCAGTCCTTGGTGGGATCCATGTCTGTCATGGAATACTTGGTTGGAAAGAGAGGGAGCCATAGTTCAAAAAATTTTGGAGGCTACAATGTTTGCTAAGAAGACTTTTATACTAGTAACAGTTTTAAAGTAAGGTAAATGACCAGTGTGGTTATGATGTTTGTTAGTATTAAGAGTATTAGCTTTAGTGGAGTACTATGAGAAGTATGTGGGGTTTGATGAATCATGTATGTGTACGATTGTAATGAGGACTAGACTGGTTGAGTGTGGATGGCTAAAAATCAAGGAGATGGAGTTAGATGAATGGAAATGTTTGATATGGGCATTATGGAAGGAGTATCTTGTGCTATTCGACCTTGTTTCTATACATTATTATGTGACCACCTACTTCATTTTGGACATGGTTTAGAGTATGATTCATTGTCTATGACCGTGCCTGTTTCACTTTGACGGGAGAATCCCTAGCGGTGGATCAGATTTATCGATCCTCTTATGTCCACTTGATAGGGTAGGATCCTTGGGCAGACTTGGTCAATTTAGTTATGGCAGATATGGTTTTGTTTGGGATAGTTGAAGTATACTAGTGATTCTACAAACACAATTTTGTGTATGAGAACTTATAGAAGAGCTACCACGAATAGTTACTGTTGTACGTCAGTCTTAGTATTCATGTCGTCGTCGAGGTCATGTTCTGAATATGTGTGTTTGAATGTGGAGAAAATTGAGTGTAGTTCTATTGCTCTTAAGAATTGTCTATAATCATAGCTACTGATTTAGCATTTTATAGAGTTGTTAGAGGTTCTGTAAGCTTGAGTGTATCCCTAGCTATGTGGTTACTTAGTCATTTCTTTTTTTGGATTAGATAAGTTTGATTCTCCCTTGATTAGTACCCGATGTCTAAAGATCATATTTTATAACTTAAGCTCATGGAATAACTATATTGTGAGAAGGATATTTTGATAGAATATGTGATGGTTTGTGCATTATGAGTTTGTAGTGGTTGGTTCAAGTTCACTCCTGATTGTAGCCGATATTAATTCAAAATTTTATTGTAGTTATGTGAGAAATGATTCTTCATGGTGGTTGTATTATGAACCAGAGAATTTCAGTTAAGTTTGGGTGCATGGGTAAGTCTATGGCTTGATAATCACCATTGATTTGTGGATTTATCAAATTTTGACTCGAAAGTCTAGCTATTAGTAGTTGTTCTTGATGAAATGTTTAACACCCCAGAAACTAGTAGGCTAAACTAGAGCTTAACATGAGGGTTAGAGTCGTAAACATAACTCCCCGTACTTAAAAATAGAGGGTTTCGTATTTGAACGTCAAGGTACGACACCCAAGGACCAACCATGGATTATTGAGAAGGACCCTAGAAAAATGCACGGAGGTTTACCAACGAAGGGGGCCTACGCCCCGTTGGTCAATCCACGATCATGCATGAGGGGGACGTAGGTCAAGCCTGTAAGTAAGGCTCTCTGAACCCCGATCGTGCATGAGGCTGTGGGTCCAACCACGGTCCATAGTGAGGGTCTCGTGGGTGGGGCCAAATTCTCTGACCATAAACCATGCCCAACCAGGACGGGCCATGGTTCCATACATGGTCCGTAGGTCAGGGGTCCATGATTCAGGCCTGGAACTGCTTTTTGGCAGTTAAGTTAGGGGCACATTGGGGCTTTCCGATTTTAATTAATATTAAGTGACGATGTTTTAGCCTAAATTAGATCACATATATAATGATTTTATATCACTAAATTAAGTCAATTACCTCATTATTTCTAAATCCCAAAACTTCATCCTCCCCAAAGAAAATTCTCTCTCTAGAACTTAAAGGAAGAAGAAGAAGGAAGTTGAATCTAGGCTTCAAGGAGCAAGGTTTTATTCTCAAATTCATTGGGTTTCGTTGCTAAGGTATGGAATCTCTTTATCCATTGATAGAATTCATCCATGGAGCCCCTTCAGAACCCTAATTTCGAAAGATAGAAATCCCCAAAAGCTAGGATTTGATTCCAAAACCATGGGTTCCTTTAAACGACGATTCTAATGCTTGAATTACTTTATATTATGATTTATTATGGTTTTATGTTGAAATCCCCTTATTCCCAAATTATGATCTTGTGATGTGGATTTGTGGATGAAAGAAGGATATTATGACATTATGCTTGTAGTAATTGGACTACTTGAATTATGTTAATATCCATGTCTAAAGTAGTGAATTCTAGATGTGTTGATTCAATATAAGCTTTGATCTTTGAAAGGAAAATTATGATATTATGCATGATTTATGAAGTTTAGTATATGCTTTAAGAACACTTTGAGAGTAAAGTGAATATAATTATGATCTAGTTGTTGTGTTGTTGAAAGATTATTCTCATATACACACATATGTACGATTATGGTATGATGTGGAAGGTTTTCTCACAATATGATGATTCTAGGGTTGAAAGTCTTTCTCACCTGTTGAATCTATATCTAGACATGGAAGGAGAAAGGTTATTCTCACGCATGATCTAATGAGCTATCCTATGAATTATCTTGGATTGAGTGTCAAGACATTCTTCCATGAATACGAACTTAAGTCAAGACTTAATATGTACTCTGTGGGAATTAATGCTTAGCACCGAGTGGATATTGACAATGAGATGAAATCTCTTCCGCTATTAGAAGCCAGGTTTCTAGAAGTGGTCTCATGAGATGGAAGCTTTCCCGTTAGTAGAGGCCAGGTTTCTAGTAGCAATCTCCTTATCCTATAAACTATGTGCCCCCATAGGTTATTTAGCTAGTGGATCCACCTAAGCTAAGAGTATGGTTCTACCTTAGGCAAGTAGAGCAACCGTTTTCGGTGAGGGAGTCGTCGTATTCCATGTTAGCTCACATGGTCTATGCCGGTTAAGGGTTATTCCCACTATGACAAGAACAATATGAACAATAATATGAATTATGGTCATTTAAGAGGTTTAATTAGTATGGGTGAGATTTATGGGGTCTTATTCATGCATTGCACAAGTATGCTTTGAGGGTATTTATGATATGTTCCTCTTATGTTATGATGCTCTATATGTTGACTATGCTTATGACTTGTGCTTTTCCACTATCTTTATGATGATGGTCAAACTTAGTAAATTGCATGCATTGAACTAAAATATCCCTTTTAGCATGTTTTCAATATTTTTATGCGTGGCTATCATACTTAGTGCATTTTTGTACTAACACCTACTTTTCCTACATTTTTCCCGAGTTTAGGGTCCGGTTCTCAAGGTGCTAATCGTTGTGGCTAAAATCTTGGATTTGCTTATTCTCCTAGCTAGTTGGTGAGTCCTCCTGATTCAAGAATGGATGTTATCTCCATTAGTTCATTTCTTGTATTTCTTTTTCAGATTATGTTGTATGGGTTGTGTCCCTTTTCTCATTCAAATATTGTAATATATGGCTATGTTGAGACTTAGAGTCTAGACTTCCTCTTTTCTTTAAATGAAAATTTTAGACTTGAAATGAAATGCATTTTTACTCTTATTGTTCTATTGCTTATGTTATGATATGCTAAGTGGCTTATATGGAGCCTTTCGGGGTTCTATATGCCTTGTTACATCTAGGGGGTATCCCTGGGTCGTGACAAAATGGTCTTAATGAGGATCTCACTTAGAGAGATGAAAACCGAACCAAGAGGATCATAACTGAGGTTTTTGATAACGTTGGTGATTCGTCCTTCTTCTTCCTCTTTGTGTTTGAGGATGAACATAGTTTTTAGTTGTAGATAATGTAATGACCCGTTAGGCTATTTTGAGAACTAGTCCTATCTCATTCGTAAAGGACCCTTTCCGTAAATTTTTAATGGAAATTTTGAATTACTCGTTTAACTATGGTTATTTATTAAGCGGGTAGATTTTAAGTATTTAATTTTAGTAATTAAAAATGGGCCAAGTATATAATTTATTTAATACCCTTAATACTTGACCCATGTGTTGAAGTTAGTTAGTAGGGTTTAATAATTTCAGACTATTCAATTTAAGAGGAAAAAGACATGGAAAACGAGAACCTGGACCGACAATCAAAGGATGACCAAGCGTCTCAGGCATAATCTCGCCGAAATTTATATATTCGTGAAACTTGAATGAAGTTACATCACTAAGTATTATTCTATATTTTTATTAATATGTGGGGAAAGAAGAGAACAGTAAAGTTAATGCAAAAAATTAATGGCAACTGGGTGGGGACAAGCAATCATTAGCTAATGATGCCAACTTTCAGAATTTGAAGACTTTATCAACGTATTGTATTATATATATTTGTAATACAGTGTTAAAGAGGCTAATTCTACACATAGTTAATCATTCGTTTTTCATTGGTGAGATTTCAGTGTTTAACTAGGTTCCGTGTTGGATTCGTATAGTATTGTATTAAGATTCGAATTTGATATATTGAGATATGTAATTAAATATTGGGTGTATTATATTATATGAAAACTATTAGGGTTGTAGTGTTTGGAGAAATTATGACTTAACCCTAGACTTGAAATTTAAAAAATATGAGATTTGACCTATTGGTTGCAATCAAGATTTAGAAACTTTATTGTAAATTCGGGTGAGTTTTAGGTCTAAGCTACACATATAGTAATATGAGTGTTGTTAGTTTCAAAAGCTTATTGTGATTATTTATTTGAATAGATTGAATTGATTTAGAAGTCCAACAAAAAGAGAAGGCTCAAGTCTTGGAGTGATTGTTTGACTATTTCAGGCAAGTGGATTTCTAAACCCTTGTTAAGTGTATAGAATCATGTATTTAATTGTGGTATGCGTTGGGGGGAAATGGAACTTGGTGATGGGTTGACTTGCTCATATCGACTAATTCTACTGATGAAAAAGGGATAATAAAAGGCAATGTGATTAATTATTGGTGTATGATGTGTTGAGATTGGTTTAAAAGTCTTATTGATTCATTGTTGATGTTGTATCACGATTGTGTTGTTGTGAATTATGCATAAAAGGCAATGTGATTAATTATTGGTGCATGATGTGTTGAGAATGGTTTTGAAAGGCTTATTGATTCATTTTTGATGATGTATCACGATTGTGTTGTTGTGAATTGTGCATAAAAGGCAATGTGATTAATTATTGGTGTGTGATGTGTTGAGAATGGTTTGAAAGGGTTATTGATTCATTTTTTATAATGTATCACAATTGTGTTGTTGTGAAATGTGCATTGTTATGAAAATGGTCATATCCTCATTATCTGTGTGAACAAGTCATTTGCATTGATTCTGAGACATGGTTGTGATAAGTGTTATGTGAATTGAGGAGGATGTATCATTTCGAGGGACGTGTCGCGCACCACAATGGATACTATGATTCGAGGGACGTGTCACACGCCACGACGAATTCAATTATTGAGGGACGTGTTGCACGTCACAATGGATTATCGAGGGTCGTGTCACACACCGCGAGGGATGCATGGACAGATATGTCCCTCATGTGTCCGAGACTGTGAGACATTGGATGTGTCACACTTCGAGGTTACCCCGTTGACGTGACACAGGACCTAGGATCATGAATGACCCCAAGCTATCCCTGAACTTGCATATCATAAGCATACTTAAAGACATACTGAAAATAGAAATACTGAGCGGAAGCTTAAACATAATATAAAATGAAATGATGGGGAATACCCATTCTAAGTCCGAATATATAGAAGACTGAGAGTTCAATAACAACTGAAAGGTCAAACTCCAAACTAAACTGAATCTAATTATGTTTGAATAATATCCTCTAACTGACTAGAGATGGTGGGACATGTCCCTAGCTAACTCTAGCGAAACTGAAACTAAATGTAACACCCTGTATCCTAGATAGATCAAAATGCAGATTTTGAGAAGTTCCAGGTGCAACCCACGGTTGCCATCCACTGACCGTAGGTCAAACCACGGCCTGTGCTGGTGGTCCGTGGTTCACCACTGCAACCCCTCCCCAAACCCAGCTTAGAAAATCGGCTAAGTCTCAACCCACGGTTCGTGGATTGTGTCCGTGGATCGAGGCCCCCTTTACCCAGCCTCTGATGCAAACGATGGCCAACCAGCACGGACCGTCATTCGATCCACGGCCCGTAGGTCCCGTCCGTCGATCACTCTGATAGCAGTTAAGTCAGGGGTCTTTTGGTCTTTTCCTTTTTCATTGGACCCCTAAGATACGTCGTTTAGACCCTAAATTATGAGGTTTTAGTCAGTTTAGGCCTAGAAACATAACTAGAACTTACCTAAGTCAAATAATTAATCAAAACTTAGAAAATTAAAACACTAAGAGGAGAAAGAAGTCAAGAACCCTAGTTCAAGAACGCAACAAGTTTTCTTCAGTTCCAACCCAGATATCAAAGGATTTCACCGTGAAATTCGTCACCAGGTATGTGAGATTTCACTAGTGGGTTCCTTTCGGCCATTAGGTCCCTAGAATTCAGTCAGATTCTTGATTCCATGATTATGAACAGACCTAGGGTTTCTAGAATTTCAACAGATCATCATGAATTAGTTATTTAAATGTTCCAAATCAGATTAGTATGTTAATATTCAGTTTATTGTGTGAAATCCAGAACCCTAGCTATGTATTTCTTTATTTCTTGCATTACACATGCTAGGTCAGATATTTCAGTATTCAGTTATACATGCCTTAGTTTATGAATACATCATTATCAGATTAATTGTTGCATTCTTAGTTTGCATGTTCAGTTCGAGCTATCCAGTAACTTACAAAAATTCAGGCATAATGTGTTAATTACTTAATCCATTGGGAGTAGCATAATACCGAATTGGACTAGGGTTCAACGTACCCAAATAGTCCCAAAACTATAGGGCACGTAGGTTGTAAGTCCTCTCTGTGGGCATCATTTTAGTGATCACACCAGCATGCCTCTATACCTCTTGCAGGGTATATTGGATCCTCTCGATGGGGCGTATCCATTGGACTCCACATTTAGCTCATGTGGTTTTATTATCGGTTATTAGTAGCTCCCACAGTTCAGTCAGACACTATTGCATTGACCATTTATCAATATATCCAGTATTCAATTTCAGCATGTTATAAATTGGTCACTGTATCCAGTTATCTCAGCATTCAGTATCTATATCATGTTCATATTATGTTATTGCTGATTTTCTTTGTTCAGTTGTATTCTATATTGCATGCTTAGTACCTTTCAAGTACTGATGCATACGTGCGCTACATCTTCTCGTGATGTAGGTTCAGGTTCTCAGCATCCAG
This sequence comes from Solanum acaule, assembly GCA_036250505.1. NCBI lineage: Eukaryota > Viridiplantae > Streptophyta > Magnoliopsida > Solanales > Solanaceae > Solanum > Solanum acaule. The sequence goes on from JAJOOR010003427.1 coordinate 67,021, forward strand.
ATCACGCTTAGATCGGTTCCCGATCTCTAGTTTAGAAGATTCAGTGGTGAGTCCTCATTCTTCGAGAACAATAGTCATAAGTCTCTTTTCAGTATTAATTTTAGTTCTTTAGTTTCAGTTTTGCTAGGCTTAGCTGGGGTCTATCCTAGCATTTCTAGTCAGTTAGAGGCTATTTTCAAACATAGTTAGATTCAACTTATTATTGAGTTAATATCATCTTTGTATTAAGCTCATCAGTTATCATTTACCTCAGTTATAGTATATGGGTATTCCTCATCTTTTTATTTTTATTTATGATTTAGCTTACGCATAAGTTTATTATCTTTAGTATGCTCATGATCAGGCCAGCAGGATTAGCTTGGGATCACTTGTGGTCCTAGGTCCCGTGTCCGCGTCTCGGGGCGTGACAAACTTGGTATCAGAGCCTTAGGTTTAAAAGTCCTAGGATGTCTAAAATTCTGCACTAAGTAGAGTCCTTTTCATAGGTGTGAAGTGCACCACATCTAATGAGGAGGAGGCTACAAAGTGTTTTAGGAAATCTTCATTTTCTTGATACTCTTATCGTGCGTAAGGTATGATCTAAATTCCATTCTAACTCAACGTTCTACGTTTTCGTGATCATGCCTCCTCGTAGAGCTAATGCCAGGATTGAAAATGCAAGGAACGCAAACACAGCTCCTCCAATCCCTGATCAAGAAGTGTCGAATGCAGAGTTAAGGAACGCTATTCAGATGTTGGCTCAAAGTATGGCCAACCAGAACAATCAACGGGCTCCAGTTCCGGTAAATGCCAATATTGGCTCAGCTGCAGCCAGGGTGTGTGACTTTGTTAGGATGAATCCGCCAGAGTTCTTAGGATCTCAACTTGGAGAAGATCCCCAAAACTTCATTGGTGAGGTCAAGAAGATCTTTGAAGTGATGCAGGTAACTGGGAATGATCGGGTTGAGTTAGCATCTTACTAACTTAAGGATGTGGCTCATATCTGGTATACTTAGTAGAAGGAGAACAGGGGTATAGATGCAACTCCTATTACTTGGGATTGTTTCAACGAAATCTTTCTGGATAGGTTTTTCCCCAAAGAGTAGAGAGAAGCAAGGGCCCAGGAATTTATGAACTTAAGGCAGGGTACCACGACTATCCAAGAGTATGGGCTCAAGTTCAACCAACTCTCCAGATATGCTCCTCACATGGTTGATGATTCCAGGGCTTAGATGAATAAGTTTCTGTATGGAGTGTCAAACTTAGTGAAAACAGAGTGCAGGAATGCTACGGTGTTGGGAGACATAAACATCTCTAGGCTCATGACTCATGCTCAGCAGGTTGAGGGTGATAAACTTAGGGAATAGTGTAAGGAGACTAAGAGAGCAAGAACATGTAACTACAAGTATTCCCAGTAGAAATGGGGTGGTGGAAATCGCTCGCAGTTTCAGCAGAAGTGTTCGACTCCATCCCTTTCATCAGCTAGTATTCCATCCCCCAGGTTTCGTAACGATCAGAAAGGTAGGGCGTCAAGCTCTAAGTTTCATGGTAGTGTTTCAAGCACCAAAACTTACCCAACTTGCTCAAAATATAGTAAGAACCATCCAGGCGAGTGCCTTGCAGGTAAGGAATGATGTTTTGGGTGTGGTCAGTCTGGTTATAGATTGAAGGATTGTCCTTCTAGACAAGGTCAATGAGGAAATAATGGTAGAGCTCAGTCTTCAACTTCAGCAGCACCAGCAGGTCGCCTGATTCAGCAGGGTAACACATCTGGTACAGGTAGCGGACATTGCTAAAACAGGCTCTATGCTCTTCAGGTTCATCAAGATCAGAAAGATTCTCCTGATGTAGTCATTGGTACGTTACGAGTCTTTGATCTTGATGTTTATGCATTGTTAGATCCAGGGGCTACTTTGTCTTTTGTAACTTCTTACATAGTAGTCCAATTCAGTGTTAGCCCATAAACTCTTTCAAAACCCTTCTCAATCTCTACTCCAATCAGTGACCCAGTTATAGCTAGATGGGTATAAAAAATTGCCCTTTCACAGTCTCTCAAAAAGTCACCTCAGCAGATCTTGTAGAGTTAGAAATGGTAAAATTCGATGTCATTCTAGGCATGGATTGGTTACATTCATGTTATGCCTCAGTTGATTGTAGAACTAGGATTGTTTGTTTTCAGTTTCCAGACGAACCAATCTTAGAATGGAAAGGTAGTAGCTTAGCGCCTATGGGTCGATTCATTTCTTACCTTAAGGCCAGAAAGATGATCTCTAAAGGTTATCTCTATCATCTAGTTCAGGTTAAGAATTCTAGTTCTGAATCCCAACTCTTGAGTCAGTCCCTGTAGTCAATGAGTTTCCAGAAGTGTTTCCTGATGGTCTTCCCGGAGTGCCTCCCGAAAGGGAAATCGACTTTAGAATTGATCTCCTTCCAGATACCCAACCTATCTCTATTCCTCCTCCTATCTCTATTCCTCCTTACAGAATGGCTCCAGCTGAGCTTAAGGAATTGAAAGAGTAGTTGAAAGACCTTTTAGATAAGCGCTTCATCAGACCTAGTATTTCGCCATGGGGTGCACAAGTATTGTTCGTAAAGAAGAAAGATGGTTCTCTCAGAATGTGTATTGACTATAGGCAGTTGAACAAGGTCACAATCAAGAATAAGTATCCCATCCCTAGGATTGATGACCCGTTTGACCAACTTCAGGGTGCTAGTCATTTCTCAAAGATAGACCTTAGATCGGGTTATCATCAACTTAAAGTCAGAGATAGTGACATTCCAAAGACAGCCTTTAGAACTCGGTATGGTCATTATGAATTTGTAGTCATGTCATTTGGACTAACCAATGCTTCTGTAGCTTTCATGGATTTGATTAACAGAATGTTCAAGAAGTACTTGGACTTGTTCGTTATCGTCTTTATTGATGATATCCTCATTTACTCTAGGAATGAAGAAGAACATGCAAGTCATTTGAGAGTTGTTCTGCAAACTTTCAAAAATTGCCAATTATTTGCAAAATTTAACAAGTTCGAGTTTTGGTTACAATCAGTTGCCTTCCTTGGGCATATTGTGTCTAGTGAAGGAATTCGAGTAGATTCCCAGAAGATAGAAGCAGTGAGACAATGCCCCAAACCTACCTCTGCTACAGATATCAGAAGTTTCTTGGGTCTAGCGGGCTATTACAGTCGATTCGTGGAAGGATTTTCATCCATAGCCTCACCATTGACTAAGTTGACTCAGAAAAAGGTCAAGTTCCAGTGGTTATATGATTGGGAGAAAAGCTTTGTAGAACTGAAAACTAGGTTGACTACAGCTCATGTCTTGACTCTACCAGAGGGTTCAGATGGTTATGTGATCTATTATGATGCATCCAGGGTTGGCCTAGGTTGTGTATTGATGCAGCGAGGTAAGGTTATAGCTTATGCTTCTAGACAGCTTAAGGTACATGAGAAGAATTATCCAACTCATGACCTCGAGCTTGCAGCAGTGGTGTTTGCACTCAAGATTTGGAGACACTACTTGTATGGTGTTCATGTAGATGTGTTCATAGACCATAAGAGCCTCCAGTATGTATTCACCCAGAAAGAGTTGAATCTTCACCAGAGAAGGTGGCTTGAGTTCCTCAAATATTATGATATGAGCGTGCATTACCATCCGGGTAAGGCGAATGTAGTAGCAGATGCTCTTAGTGGATTATCTATGGGTAGTGTAGCACATGTTGAGGAAGATAGCAAAGAGCTAGCAAAGGATGTTCACAGACTTGCTCGCCTAGGAGTTCGTCTTATGAGCATATCAGATGGTAGTGTAATGGTTTAGAATGGGGCAGAATCTTCTTTGGTAGTAGAGATTAAGGAAAAGCAAGACAGTGATCCAATCTTGCTTGAACTTAAGGGTGCAGTCCACAATCAGAGAGTGGAGGTTTTCTCCCAAGGGGGAGATGGTGTGCTTCACTACCGGGGTCGATTATGTATTCCTAATGTGGGCGAGTTGAGACAACATATTCTTGCAGAGGCCCATAACTCCAGATATTCTATCCATTCAGGCGCCACTAAGATGTACCGCGATCTGCGGGAAGTCAATTGGTGGAATGGTATGAAAAAACATATAACAGACTTTGTGGCTAAGTACCCCAATTGCCAGCAAGTCAAGGTAGAACATTAGAAACCAGGAGGCATGACTCAAGAGATTGACATTCCTACTTGGAAGTGGGAAGTGATCAAAATAGACTTCATCACAGGTTTACCTCGTACTCGCAGACAGTATGACTCCATTTGGATGATTGTTGATAGGGTTACTAAGTCTTCTCGCTTTTTGGCGGTTAAGACTACAGATTCGGTGGAGGATTACGCCAAGCTTTACATTAATGAGATTATGAGGTTACATGGGGTTCCTTTGTCTATCAACTCAGATAGAGGTCCTCAATTTACCTCTCATTTCTAGAAGTCATTTCAGAAGGGTCTTGGTACTCACGTTAACCTTAGCACATCATTTCATCTACAGACGGATGGTCAGGTAGAGCGTACCATTTAGACCTTAGAGGACATGTTGAGAGCTTGTGTGATCGACTTCAAGGGTTGTTGGAACGATCACGTTCCTCTTATTGAGTTCGCCTACAACAATAGTTAACATTCTAGCATTCAGATGGCCCCATATGAGGCATTGTATGGGCGTAGATGTACATCTCCAGTTGGTTGGTTTGAAGTAGGTGAAGCAGCCTTGATAGGACCAGATTCAGTCCTTGATGCTATGGAGAAGCTGCAACACATTAGAGGTAAGACTTAAGACTGCCTAGAGTCACCAAAAGTATGCAGATGTGAGAAGAAGGGAACTAGAGTTCCAAGTTGATGATTAAGTTTTCCTAAAGGTGTCACCTATGAAAGGGATGATGAGGTTTGACAAGAAAGGGAAGCTCAGTCCTAGATATGTAGCCCCTTACAGGATCTCGAAAAGGATTGGTAAAGTGGCTTATGAGTTAGAGTTGCCAGCAGATTTGGCAGCAGTGCATCCAGTCTTTCACATTTCACTTTTGAAGAAGTGTGTGGGTGATTCAGCATCCGTAGAGCCATTAGAGACTGTGGCTGTAAAAGATAGCCTTTCTTATGAGGATGTACCAATTGAGATTTTTGATCATCAAGTTAGAAGGCTGAGAAACAAAGAAGTCGCTTCAGTAAAGGTTTGGTGGAGAAGTCAGTCCGTAGAGGGAGCCACTTAGGAAGCAGAAGCGGCCATGAAAGCCAAGTATCCTCATCTCTTTCCTTCTGATTTCACTCCAGCTTGAGGTAATAGTTCCTCTTCAGTTTTTCAGTCATTAATGCATAAATTCAGTCTTAGAATCATGTTCCTTCATTTTGTACTTGCATTTTCAGCGTATTTGAATGTTCTTGGAACTCAGTCTAGTCATAAATTCAGTTCTCAGTGTTTAGTGGTAGGCATTGCAGCCCTTTCCCTCTATTTCAGCTAGTTTAATCTTCATTCGAGGACGAATGTTCTCAAGGGGGAGATAATATAACACACCGTATCCTAGATAGACCACAATGCAGATTTTGAGAAGTTGCAGGTGCAACCTACAGTTGCCATCCACGGACCGTAGGTCAGACCTCGGCCCGTGCTGGTGGTCCATGGTTCACCACTGCAACCCCTCCACAAACCCAGCTCAGAAAATTGGCTAAGTCTCGACCCACGGACAGACCCACGGTCCGTAGCTCAGACCACGGTTCGTGGACTATATCCGTGGATCGAGACCCCGTTATCCAGCCTATGATGCAAACGACGGCCGACCAGCACGGACCGTCATTCGATCCACAGCCCGTAGGTCTCGTCCGTCGATCACTCCAACAGCAGTTAAGTCAGGGGTCTTTTGGTCTTTTCCTTTTTCGTTGGACCCTAAGCTACGTCCTTTATACCCTAAATTATGAGGTTTTAGTCAGTGTAAGCCTAGAAACATTACTAGAACTTATCTAAGTGAAATCATTAATCAAAACATAGAAACTTAAAATGCTAAGAGGCTAGTTCAAGAACGCAACAAGTTTTCTTCAGTTCCAGCCCAGATATCAAAGGATTTCACCGTCAAATTCATCACCAGGTATGTGGGATTTCACTAGTGGGTTCCTTTAGCCTATTATGTCCCTAGAATTCAGTTAGATTCTTGATTCCATGATTATGAACAGACCTAGGGTTTCTAGAATTTCAACAGATCATCATGAATTAGTTATTTAGATGTTCCAAATCAGATTAGTATGTTAATATTAAGTTAATTGCATGAAATCCAGAACCCTAGCTATGTATTTCTTTAGTTCTTGAATTACACATGATAGGTCAGATATTTCAGTATTCAATTATACATGCCTCAGTTTATGAATACATCATTATCAGATTAATTGTTGCATTCTCAGTCTGCATGTTTAGTTAAAACTATCCAGTAACTTACAGAAATTCATTCATAATGTGTTAATTAATTAATCCATTGGGAGTACACAATACCGAGTTGGACTAGGGTTCAGCGTACCCAAATAGTCCCAGAACTACTAGCCACATAGGTTGTAAGTCCCTGTGTGGGCATCATTTCAGTGATCACGCCAACATGCCTCTATACCTCTGGCAGGGTATATTGGGTCCTCTCGATGGGGCGTATACATCGGACTCCACATTTAGCTCATGTGGTTTTATTATCGGTTATTAGTAGCTCCCACAGTTCAGTCAGACCCTATTGCATTGAACATTTATCAGTATATCCAGTATTCAGTTTCAGCATGTTATAAATTAGTCACTGTATCCAGTTATCTCAGCTTTCAGTATCTATATCATGTTCAGAATATGTCATTGCCTATTTGCTTTGTTCAGTTATATGTTATTTCAGTTGTATTCTATCATGCATGCTCAGTACTTTTCAAGTACTGACGCATATGCGCGCTACATCTTCTTGTGATGTAGGTTCAGGTTCTCAGCATCTAGATCACGGTTAGATCGGTTCCCGATCTCCAGTTCAGGAGAATCAGTGGTGAGTCCTCATTCTCCGAGGACAATAGTCATGAGTCTCTTTTCTGTATTATTTTAAGTCCTTTAGTTACAGTGTTGCTAGGCTTAGTTGGGGCCTGTCCCAACATTTCTAGTTAGTTAGAGGCTATTTTCAGACATAGTTAGATTGAACTTAGTATTGAGTTAATATCATCTTTGTATTAAACTCATCAGTTATCATTTATCTTAGTTATAGTATATGGGTATTCCCCATCTTTTCATTTTTATTTATGATTTAGCTTCCGCATCTGTTTATTATCTTTAGTATGCTCATGATCAAGCTAACAAGGTTATCTTGGGATCACTTGTGGTCCTAGGTCCCATGTCCGCGTCTCGGGGGTAGTCTCGGGGTGTGACACTAAAAATATTAAAAATGAGAGAAAACATGTCCATCGTCCTCGAAGAATGAGGACTCACCACTGATACGGCTGAACTGGAGATCGGGAGTCGATCTATGCATGATCTGAATGCTGACGACCTGAACCTACATCACGAGAAGATGTAGCGCTGACTATGCATCAGTACTTGAAAGTTACTGAGCATGAATGATATGATAAAGCTGAACAACATTACATAACTGAAATAAAGCATGCTGAGAAATGATATAAGGTGAACATAATGAATATACTGAACACACTAAACATGAACTAAACTTAGTGCAATGACTAAGTACATAACATACTCAAATTGAATACTGAGATAACTGGTAACCTAGTCAATACACTAGATTCTGACTGTCGGAGCTACTAATATACCTTGCCAGGGTTATCAAGGCATGACTGGCATGATCACTAAATATGATGCCCACAGAGGGACTTAACCTATCGGGGCACGTAGTTCTGGGACTATGAGGGTGATTGACCCTAGTCAACTCGGTATTAAGCCTACTCCCAACTAGAATGTATTAAATACAACATAACTACAATAAATTGGATGGCTCGAGATTCTGACATGCTAACTGAAAACGCAACATTAAGTACTGATAATGAAACATTTGTAAACTAATGCATGTATATCTATATAAACTAACATAACAACTGTAATTCATGAACTAAGTGAATCGGCAAAACTAGGGTTATCAATTTCATGCAAGAATTAAGCAACATATTTACGAAAACATAATATTCTGATTTGGATTAGTCTAACAGCTAAATCAAAACAATAATCTGAAGTTCTAGAAACCCTAAGTCTAAACATAATAAAAGGAATCAAGAATATGACTGAATTCTAGGGACCCAATTGGTGAACGAAATCCACTAGTGAAATCCCACATAAATGGTGATGAATTTCACGGAGAAATCTTTCAATTTCAAGCCTGGAACTGGAGGAAACCTTGTTGCATTCTTGGAGAGGGTTGGTCGACTCTTTCTTCTCCTTTCCATTCAAATTGGTTGAATTTTTTAGAATGACTTGACTAGGGTAAGTTCTTATTAAGTTACTAGGCTAAAACTGACCAAATTTACGTAATTTAGGGGTTAAACGACATAATTTAGGTGTCCAACGCATAAGGAAAAGAAAGAATGACCCCTGACTTAAAATCTATTGAGGCAAACTGATGGACCTAACCGACAGTCCGTGGATGGACCGATGGTCTGTCTTGGTCAACCGTTATTTGTCTTTAGAAGAGGGGTGCTGAGGGTCTCGATCTATGGACTTGGACCAAGGATCGTGGTCCTACCTACGGTTCGTAGGTCCTGGCTTGGGTCGACCTTTGGCTGAAATTTCAGGAGTTTCTGGGGAGGGCTGCAGGTGGCCAAGCACTAACCCCACTTACGGTCCGTGGGTCAACCTACGGTCTGTTGGTGGCACCTGCAACTTCTGCAATTCTACAATTCTGGTTTGTCTAGAATACGGGGTGTTACATTATCTCCCCCTTGGGAACATTCATCTTGGAATGAAGACTAAACTAGTTTAATATGGAGGGAAAGAGCTGCAAACCCTACTACTAAGTACCGGAAACTAAAATCTGACTAAACTAAGTTCCAAGAACATTCAAATACGCTGAAATGCAAGTATAACTGAAGGAACATGATACTAAGACTGATTTTATGCATGCATAAATGAAAGAGTGGAGAAGAACTATTACCTCAAGCTGAAATGGAGTCGGAAGGAAAGAGATGATGATACATGGCCTTCATTGCTGCTTTGCTCCCAAGTAGCTCCCTCTACGGACTGACTTCTCCATAAAACCTTAAGTGAAGCCACTTCTTTGTTTCTTAACCTTCGAATCTGACGATCAAGAATCTTAACTAACATATTCTCATAAGTGAACTATCCTTCACAACCACACTTTCCAATGGTACTATAGATGCTGGAACACCCACACACTTCTTCAACAGTAAAATGTGAAAAACCGGATGCACCGCTGCTAGTTGTACTGGGAACTCTAACTCATTAGCCACTTTACCAACTCTTTTCAAAATCCTGTAAGGGCCTACATATCTAGGACTAAGCTTTCCTTTTTTGCCAAACCTTATCATCCCTTCATAGATGACAGTTTCAGGAAAACCAAATCATCAATTTGGAACTCCAAGTCCTTTCTCCTTACATCTGTATAGGATTTCTGGTGACTCTGGGTTGTCTTAAGTCTATCTCTAATGAGTTGAACTTTTTCCATCGAACTGAATCTGGTCCTATCAAACCTGCTTCACCTACTTCAAACCAACCAACTGGAGATCTACATCTACGCCCATATAATGCCTCATAAGGGGCCATTTGAATGCTGGAATGGTAGCTATTATTGTAGGTAAACTCTATAAAAGGAACGTGATCATCCCAACTACCCTTAAATTCAATCACGCAAGCTCTCAACATGTTCGTTAAGGTCTGAATAGTACGCTCTGCCTGACCATCCATCTGTTAATAAAATGATGTGTTGAGGCTAACCTGAGTACCAAGACCTTTCTAAAATGAATTCTAGAAATGAGAGGTAAACTGAGAACCTCTATCTGAGATGATAGACAAAGGAACCCCATGCAACCTAACTATCTCATTATTGTAAAGCTTGGCATAGTCCTCCGCCAAATCTGTAGTCTTAGTAGCCAAAATGTGAGCGGACTTAGTAACTCTATCAACTATCACCCAAATGGAGTCATGTTGTCTGCGAGTATGAGGTAAAACTGTAATGAAATCCATGTTTATCACTTTCCACTTCCATGTAGGAATGTTAATCTCTTGTAGCATACCTCATGGTTTCTGATGTTCTACCTTCACCTGCTCACAATTAGGGCACTTAGCCACAAAATTCATTATATCCCTTTTCATGCCATTGCACCAAAAGACTTCTCGTAGAACATGATACATCTTAGTGGTGCATGGATGAATAGAATACCTAGAGTTATGGGCTTCTGTAAGGATCTCCTATCTCAACTCATACACCTTAGGAACACATAAATGACCTGATAGCGAAGGACACCATCTCCCCCTTGGGAGAAAACATGAACTTTTTGTTGATGAACTGCACCCTTCAGTTGAAGCAATAGAGGATCATTGCCTTGTTTTTCCTTAACCTCTGCTACCAATGAATATTTTGTCCCATTCTGGACTGTCACACCACCATTTGACATGCTCATAAAGCAAACTCCCAAGATACCAAGCCAGTGAACATCTTTTGCTAGTTCTTTCATTTCTTCCTCAACACGTGTCACACTACCCATAAATAGTTTGCAAAGAGAATCAGTACTACATTGGCCTTACTAGAATGGCAAAGCACATTCATATCGTAGTCCTTGAGGAACTCAAGCCATCTCGTATGGCGAAGATTCAACTCTTTCTAGGTGAACACATACTGAAGGCTCTTATGATATGTGAACACATCTATGTGAACACCATACAAGTAATGTTTCCAAGTCATAAGGGCAAATACCACGGCTACAAGCTCGAGGTCATGAGTAAGATAGTTCTTCTCATGCCCCTTAAATTGTCTAGAAGCATATGTTATAACATTACCTCACTCTATCAACACACAACCCAGGCTGACTCTGGATGCATCCTAATAGATTACATAAACGTTTGAACCCTCTTGTAGAGTCAAAACAGGAGATGTAGTCAACCTACTTTTCAGTTCTGAGATGCTCTTCTCACACTCGTCCGACCGCTGGAACTTCACCTTTTTCTGAGTTAACTTAGTCAATGGAGAAGCTATGGATGAAAATCCTTCCACGAACCTTCTATAATAACCAGCCAAACCTAAGAAAATTCTGATATCTATGGGAGAGGTAGGTCAGGGCCATTTCAATGCTTCTATCTTCTGAGAATACACTCGGATCCCTTTGCTAGCCACATATGCCCAAGGAAAGAAATAGATTGTAACCAAAACTCAAACTCTCTAAACTTAGCAAATAACTGGTGATTGTTTAGAGTTTGCAGGACAACCCTCAAATGAGTCGCATGTTCTTCCTCTTTCCTAGATTAAATGAGGATATCATCAATAAAAACGATAAAGAACAAGTCCAAGTACTGCTTTAACACCTTATTCATCAAATCCATGAAAGCGGAATGAGCATTGGTTAGACCAAATGACATAACTACAAATTCATAATGACCATACCGAGTTCTGAAGGTTATATTTGGAATGTCACTATCTCTGACTCTGAGCTAATGATAATCGGTTCTGTGGTCTATCTTCGAAAAATTACTAGCACCCTGATGTTGGTCGAACAAGTCATGAATCATGGGAATAGGGTACTTATTGTTGATTGTGACTTTGTTCAACTATTTATAATCAATACACATCCTAAGAGAACCATCTTTCTTTTCCGAACTACACTGGTGCACCCTATGGGGAAATACTAAGTCTGATGAAGCCCTTATCTAGAAGGTCTTTCAACTGCTCTTTCAATTCCTTAATCTCAGTTGAAGCCATTCTGTAAAGAGGAATAGAAATAGGCTGGGTATCTGGAAAGAGATCAATTCCAATTTCGATTTCCCTTTAGGGAGAAACTCGGGGAAGATAATTTGGAAACACTTCTGGGAACTCATTTACTACTGGGACTGACTCAAGAGTTGGGGTTTTGGAGCTTGAATACTTAACTTGAACTAGATTATAGAGATACCCCTTAGAGATCATTTTCTGGCTTTACGGTAATAAATGAATCAACCCATAGGCACCGACCTACTACCCTTCCATTCTAAGACTGGTTCGCTTGGAAACTGAAAACGAACGATCCTAGTTCTACAATAGACTGAGGCATAAAAGAAATGTAACTAATCTATGCCTAGAATGACATCAAAATCTACCATTTCAAACTCTACATGATCTACTGAGGTGACTTTCTAGGAGACTATGACATGGCAATTTCTGTATACCCTTCTAGCTATAATTGAGTCACCGACTAGAGTAGAGACTGAGAAGGGTTCTGAGAGAGTTTTTGGACTAGCATCGAAGTTCATTGCTATATAAGGAGTTACAAAGGAAAGAGTAGCCCCTAGATCTAACAAAGCATAAGCATCTAACCGAAACACTCGTAACGTACCAGTAACCACATCAGGAGAATCTTCATGATCCTGGTGAGCCTGGAGAGCATACAACTTGTTATGTCACTGACCGCCACATTTACCAGCTGTAGTACCTTGCTGAGTCGGGCGACGTGCTGGTAATGCTGAAGTTGTAGACTGAGCCTTACTAGTGTTACTTTTTTGACCTTGTTTCGAATAAGGGCAATCCCTCAACTTGTGACCAATCTAACCACACCCAAAACATCCATCCTTTCTTGCAAGACACTTGCTTGGATGGTTTTTACCACACTTTGGACAAGTTGGGTAGGTTCTTGGAGCACTCCCCTGGAAGTCCTAATGCCCTACCTTTTCTGATCATGTCGAAACCTGGGGTATGGAGAACTAGCTGATGAAGGTGATGGGGCTGAATATTTCTGCTGAAACTGCGAGCGATTTCCACCACCTGATTTTTGCTGAGAGTACTCATAGTTGTCTATCCTAGCCTTTTTTATCTTAAGCTAGTTATCTAAGCTTTTCTCCATCAATCTGTTGAGCATGAGTCCTGAGCCTAGAGATAGTCATATCCTCTAATAACATCACATTTCTTTACTCTGGCATCACCAAGTTAGATACACCAAATAGGAACTTACTCATCTACGCACTGGGATTGGAAACCATATGTTGAGCATGCCTAGAGAGTTGGGTGAACTTGAGTCCATACTCTAGGACTGACATAAAGCCTTGCCTCAAATTCATGAACTCCTGAGCCTTAGACTCTTTTAACTCTCTTAGAAAGAACCTATCCAGAAAAGCTCTGGTAAAACACTCCCAAGTCACAGGAGTTGCATTCTCACCCCTATTTTCCTTCCATTGAGTGAACCAAATTTGAGCTACATCCTTGAGGTGGTAGGATGCCAATTCTACCCTATCATTTCCAGTCACCTGCATCACTCCAGAGATCTTCTTGACCTCATCAATAAAGTTCTGGGGATCTTCACCAACTTGCTACCCTAGAAATTCAGGTGGGTTCATCCTAACAAAGTCACAGACCCTAGCTTCCACTTATCCACCACAAGCATTTGCAGGAAGTGGAACCTGCTGATTGTTTTGGTTGGCTACACTCTAGGGCAAGAGTTGATTGGCATTCCGAAAAACTGCATTAAAAACCTCATGATCTTGGACTGGAGGATCTGCACTAGCATTGTGGGAATTAGCATTCCTTGGGTAAGCTCTATGAGAAGGCATGATCTGAAAATGCATAATCGTTAAGTTAGAAAAAGAAGATCATACCCACGCACGATAAGAATTACAAGAAAGTGAAGTTTTACCTAAAACACATAGAAGCCTCCCCCTGCTAGGTGTGGCGCGGTTCACACTCATGAAAGGGACTCTACTTAGTGCGGTTTTTCAGACATCCTAGGACTCTTAAACCTAGTGCTCTGATACTAAGTTTGTCACGCCCTAAGGCTACCCCCTTTGACGTGACACATGACCTAGGATCACGAATGTCCCCAAGTTAACCCTTAAGTGGCATATCATAAGCATACTTAAAGACTTACTGAAAATATAAATACTGAGCGGAAGCTTAAAGATCATATAAAATGAAATGATGAGGAATACCCATTCTAAGTCTGAATATATAAAAGACTGAGAGTTCAATAACAACTGAAAGGTCAAACTCTAAAGTAAAACTGAATCTAACTGTGTCTAAATAAAATCCTCTATATAACTAGAGATGATGGGACATGTCCCTAGCTAACTCTAGCAAAACTTAAACTAAAAAGACTAAAATGAGAGAAAAAATGTATATCGTCTTCAAAGAATGAGGATTCATCACTGAACTGGAGATCGAGAGCCGATCTATGGGTGATCTGAATGTTGAGGACCTGAACCTACATCACGAGATTATGTAGCATAGAGTATGCGTCGGTACTTGAAAGGTACTGAGCATGCAGGATAGGATAAAGCTGAACAACAATACATAACTGAAATAAAACATGATGAGCAATGATATAAGATGAACATAATGAATATACTGAACATACTAAACATGAACTAAACTGAGTGCAACGACCAAGTACCTAACATACTGAAACTAAATACTGAGATATTACTGGTAACCTGGTCAATGCACTAGAATCTTACTGAGGGAGCTACTAATAACTGACATAAAACCACGTGAGCTAAGTGTGGAGTCTGATGTATCGCCCCATCGAGAGGACCCAATATACCTTTTCAAGGGTATAAAGGCATGACTGGGGTGAGCACTAAATATGATGCCCACAGAGGGGACTTAACCTACGGGGGCACGTAGTTCTGGGACTATAAGGGTGAATGACCCTAGTCAACTCGGTATTTAGCCTACTCCCAACCAGAAAGTGTAAAATACAACATAACTGCAAGAAACTGGATAGCTCGAGATTCTGACATGCTAACTGAAAATGCAATATTAAGTACTGATAATGAAACATTTGTAAACCGATGCATATATATCTATATAAACTGACCTAGCAAGTGTAATTCATGAACTAAATGAATCTACACAACTAGGGTTTTGAATTTCATGCAATAATTAAGCAACATAGTTAGAAAAGTTAGAAAACGTAATATTCTGATTAGGATTAGTCTAACAGCTAAACCACAACAATAATCTGAAGTTTTAGAAATATTAAGTCTAACCATAATGAAAGGATCAAGAATCTGACTGAATTATAGGGACCCAATGGGTGAAAGGAACCCACTAGTGAAACCCCACATACCTGGTAAAGAATTTCACGGAGAAATCTTTTGATTTTGAGGCTGGAATTGGAGGAAACCTTGTTGCGTTCTTGGAGAGGGTTGGTTGACTCTTTCTTCTCCTTTCCATTCATATTGGATGAATTTTGGAGAATGAATTGACTAGGGTAAGTTCTAATTAAGTTACTAGGCTAAAACTGACCAAAATGACGTAGTTTAGGGGTAAAAAGACGTAGTTTAGGTGTCCAACACATAGGGAATAGACCAAACGACCCTAACTTAAAAGCTATTAGAGCCAACCAATGGACTATGGATGGACCGATGATCTGTTCTGGTCAATCGTCGTTCGGTTTCATTAGAGGGGTGCTGAGGATCTCGACCCACAGATCGTGGTCCTAAATACGGTCCGTAGGTCCTGGCATGGAGTTTCTAGGGAGGGGCTGCATGTGGCCAACCAAAGACCCCACCTACGGTCCGTGGGTCAACCTATAGTCTGTAGGTGGCACCTGCAACTTCTGGAATCCTACATTTCTAGTTTGTCTAGAATACGGGGTGTTACAGGGTGTGTATCGTTAGGTCAGATATACATCACTATACTTGACATTACATTTCATTGCATTGCACATCTTTATCATTGGTGAACTTGATCTTGTGTGTTGCTGATCTTGTAAGTGCCTTTTGGTGCAACTTGTGATTGATGAATATTGAGCCTATTGTTGAAATATGAAATTGTTCGAGGGTCATTGTTGAGCAGTGTGCTTTGTAAATTGTGAACAGTTAGGTTGGGCTGGTTTTATGCAGGTGGTAGTTTTGGAGGTTCGATTGGGGTGTAAGGAGTACCTGTATATTATTCCCTTAGCTTGTGTTTAGAAGTTTACTTGTTGAGTACTATGTGGTTTGGTACTCACCCCTTGCTTCTACATGTTTTTGTAAGTTACAAGCCTAGAGCTTCATGATACTTTTTATTCTTTTCTTTTCCGAGGCTTCCCTTGGAGATTTATGAGCTAGGTGTTTGTCATCTCAGAGGACCTTCATACTCCTATTTATGATCTTGTTCTATTCTAGAAAAAATGTCATTTAGGACTTGTGTTTTTTCTTTTGAATCAATTGTAATACTTTAGAGGCTCGTACACATGACCACCATGTTTTGGGGTTTTTATTAAGTTGACTTAGTTATCCGCACTTACGATATTTCGAAGTTCCTATATGTCTTACTTCTACATAGTTGGTGATATTTGAGTTTAAGGCTGACTTTTCTTGGTGGGATAAGACGAGTGTCGTCACGTTTATTTTTGGGTCGTGACATATGCATATATGTTTAATGTGTAAAAATCATAGGTGTGAGAGATTTTATGTGAAAGTAATATAAATTGTTCAACATGTAGATGTCTACGGATAAAAAGAACAAACGTCAATGAAAAGAGTTAATAACCTGCACAAATTAATTTTAAAACAAAAATATCATGCAAAAGAGATAGGGGCATGTTCGTCGACGAAGAGGTACCTCTATTTCAATATTGTATCATATTCATTCGTTAATATGTTGAATTCTTTTGAGAGTCTAATGATTAAAATTCTTACCACGGGGAACAAAAATACAAACGACTATTTTCTACAAAGATGTTCATGCATGGAACAACTCTTCTCTACATAATCAAAATTACTACATTATAAATGGAAAATTAAAAGGAGCTAAACCAAACTTTTAATTTGTGCATAAGGACCTCAAAACTAGAATTCATGAACAACACAGAGTTCGTACATGTCACGACCAAGACCGCCGTGATTGGTACCCACACTAACCATCCAGTGGCGAACCACTACTACAACCCGACTAAGCAACTTAAAGAAACTAAGCTATTTAAAGATATGTAAGCAGGTTTAAATGACGAATTAAATATGGAGTTCCCATAAACTCTAAACGTTTAACAAAAACAACTAACATAATCATCATGGAAATTCAACCCATAGAACCTTAAAGTCATTGTACCAAAACTCTACTAATCAACAAGTCTAAGAAAACAGGGGTGCAACCCCAAAAACTAAACATAAGTAAAATGTCTGAACATCTAGTCTGAGTCCAAAATGAATGGACTAAAACTAAAGATGGATCAATGGCAGCCTGAAAGAATTGGCTCACCCTCAAATTCGGTCTTGGTCAATGATCTCCTAAATGAGGTCTGTCAGTAGCCGCCTGAAGATTCCCTGTACTCAACAAAGAAAGACCAAGTGTAGTATCAATACACAAAACCACAGTGTACTGGTAGGATCACGCGGCTACTCCGGTCAGCAAAATATAAGCAAGTAATTACAACACATTAAACACACATACACAAAATGCATAATTCAATTATAATTTAGGAGCAACATGCAATTTTCCAATATCAATGACAAGTAGATATGAAAATAATAATCACAAAAGGTCCTTTCATGGAACCCATACCGAAACTGTTAGTGTGTAAGAATGTGACACTCGATCAAGTATACATGTGTAGGAACGTGACACCCGATCCAATATATGTGTCAGAATGTTACACCTGGTCGAATGTATGTGTCGGAACGTGACACCAGTCAGCACAACCACAGTCACACTCACACCCATAATGAACAGTGTATATAGTCACACAGTCAAGTAACAGGTACAGGGCATGTAATTGTTCGCACATAATCATTTCATTAGATTCGATTCACATTTCCATATTCGCATACATTAATACATACAATGAAGCAATTAACCGGCATATATCACACAGCATGAAATCGAACCATCACCTAGCTCGAAACCAAGCCTGAATACTCCTAAGACACGTGAGCATTCCCTTTTCGGAGTTTTTTAGCTTGTTCTTGATCTAAAACAAGAAATTAATGCAAGGATCACTAAAAATGGTCTAATTTACACGGATTATTACAACAATATCAACCCAAGGCTAAACCCAAGATCCTAATGCTCAACTAGAGAATTTCCCACCATTAACTTTAGGCCAAAACCCTTCCCCAAAAATAATTACCCAAGATTCTAAATTTTAAGAAACTAAATATAGATTAGGGGAGTAGATATCTTACCTTTAGCGCTAGAATTCGTGCAAATCTGAGAAGAAACTACCCTGAGTCATCACTTAGCTCTTAAGAACGAAGTTTTGCATGAAAATAATATTTTGGGGTTTTTTTCCCGATTTAAGTCGGGACTGTCCTGCCACAACGGGCCCCATCCTACCACAGCGGCCCCGCCTTGAGGGATTGGAACCCACTGTGGCAGGACAGTCGTGACTTAAGTCGGGAAAAACCCCAAAACGGTATTTTCTAAAAAAACATCATTCTTATGAGCTAAGGGACGACCCATGGTAGTTTCTTGTCAGATTTTTATGAATTCTAGCGCTAAAGCTAAGATAATTACTCCCCTTATCCATATTGAAATTCTTAGAATTTAGAATCTTGGGTAATTATCGTTAGGGAAGGGTTTTGTCCTGAAGTTAATGGTGGGACAAGCCCTAGTTTAGCATTAGGATCTTGGGTTGATATTGTTGTTATAATCCGAGTAAATTAGACCTTGTTTAGTGATCCTTGCATTATTTACTTGTTTTAGATCAAGAACGAGCTTAAACACTCCAGAAAGGGAAGGCTCAAGTGTCTTAGGAGTATTCATGCTTGGTTTCGAGGTAGGTGATGGTTTGATTTCCTGATGAGTGATATATGCCGGTTAATTGCTTCATTGTATGTATGCATGTATGTGAATAGGGAAATGTCAATCAAATCTAATGAAATGATTATGTGCGAACAATTACATGCCCTGAACCTGTAACTTGACTATGTGACTATATACACTGTTCATTATGGGTGTGAGTGTGACTGTGGTTATGCTAACTGGATTGGGTTTCACATTTCGACACATACATTTGACCGGGTGTGACATTCCAACACATATATTGGATCGGGTGTCACATTTCGATACATCTATACTAGATCAGGTGTCACGTTCCGATACATCTATACTGGATCGGGTGTCACGTTTTGACACACTAACAGTTTTGATGTGGGTTCCATGAGAGGACCACTTGTGGTTATTACGTTCATATCTACTTGTCCTTGATATTGGAAAATTTCATGTTTCTCCTAAATGATAATTGAATTATGCATTCCGTCTACGTGTGTTTACTGTGTTGTAATTACTTGCTTATATTTTGCTGACCGCAGTTTCCGCGTAATCCTACTAGTAAACTGTGGTTTCGTGTATTGATACTGCACTTGCTATTTCTTTGATGAATCTAGGGCATCTTCAGGCGGCTACTAACAGACCTCATTTAGGAGATCATTGACTGAGACCGGATTTGAGGGTAAGCCAGTTCTTTCAGGCTAACTTGGATCCATCTTTAGTTTTAGTCCATTCTTTTCAGACTCAGACTTGATGTTTAGACATTATACATATGTTTAGTTTTCGGGGTTGTACCCCCTTGTTCTTAGACTTCTTGATTAGTAGAGTTTTGGTACAATGACTTTCAGGTTCTAGGGGTTGAATTTCCGCGATGATTATATTAGTTGTTTTTGTTAAACCTTCAAGGTTTATGGGAACTCCATATTTAACTAGTCATTTAAACATGCTTCCATATCTTTAAATGGTTTAGTTACTTTAAGTTGCTTAGTGGGGTTGTAGTAGTGGTTCTCTCACCGGAGGGTTAGTGTGGGTGGTAATCACGGCGGTCTGTGTCGTGACAAAGTTGATATCAGGTCGTTACAATACATACCAATTTACCCACCACTCGTCCCCGAGTGATAAACTAGGAGAACTGACGAAGGCAGGATTAGAGTAGTACTTGAATTGTCGAACGACTAGGGACACTTATCTTACATGTCCATCTCGGTTTCCATGGTAGTTTTCTCACTCAGATAATGCTTCAATTGAACTTTCAACGACTTTATATCATTGGTCCTCAACTTCCGGACATCGCGATCAACTATTGCAACCGGTTCCTCCTCATACTGAAGGTCTTTGTCTAAGAAAAATGAGTCCCACTTTATGGTTTAATCTCCTCCCCATGATACTTCTTCAACATGGACACGTGGAACACTGGATAGACTCCCGACAGGCTAGGCGCTAAAGCCAACCTACAAGACACTGGCCCTACATAGTCAAGAATCTCAAATGGTCCAATGTATCATGGACTAAGCTTACCCTTCTTACCGAATCTCATTACCCCCTTTATGGGTGACACTTTTAGAAGAACTTGCTCACCAACCTGAAATGTTATGTCCCTTACTTACGGTCTGCATACTTTTTCGGTTGACTTTGGGCTGTTAGAAGCTTAGCTTGGATGTTTCTCACCTTATCTTGAGCTTTTACCAAATCAACCCCCAAAGGTTTCACATCTCCAGCCTCAAACCACCCTATGGGTGATCTACATCGCCACTTATAAAGTGCCTCGAATGGTGCCATGTCAATGCTATAGTGGAAACTATTATTATAGGAGAACTCACACAAAGGTAGGAACTTATCTCAATGCCCTACAAAGACAATCACACATGCCCTCAACAAGTCCTCTAACACTTGAATAGTTCTCTCTGACTATCCGTCCATCTGTAGATGAAAAGTTGTGCTAAAAGTGAGTTGAGTGCCAAATTCCTAATGCAATTTTCCTCAAAACTTAGATGTGAACTACGTACCACGGTCTGAGATTATGGAAATGGGCATCCCATGCAACCTCACTATCTCCTTCACATAAACCTTAGCCAACTGTTGAGCATTATAGTCTATTTTGACTGGAATGAAGTGGGATGATTTAGTCAGTTTGTTAACCACCACCCAAATGGAGTCAAACTTCCCTAAGGTCTCGGGAACACATACCACGAAATCCATAGCTATCTTATCCCACTTCCATTTAGGAAGTGGCATTCGCTGAAGCAAACCTGCAGGACTTTGGTGCTCATAGTTTACCTCCTAATAGTTTTGGCACTTAGCTACAAACTCATCTATGTCTTTATTCAGGCTAGGCCACCAATAAAGTTTCAAATCTCAGTACATCATGGTCACACCCGGATGAATGGAATTCCGTGAACCATGGGATTCTTTCAACATCTTCTGAATCAAGTCATCTACTCGGGCAATACAAATTCTTCCCCTAAAACTGAGCACACCACCCGCATCCAAAGCCACCTCTTGTGCCTTCTAAGACACTATCTTCTTTCTTTATTCAAGCTCTCATCCCCAAATTGCTTGGCCTTTATCTCCTTAATGAATGTGGGCCTAACCTCAATGTTGGCTAACACACCACCTTTCTCTGAAATGCCCAGGTGCATGAACTTAGATTCCAATGTCTGAATCTCTTTGGCCAAAGGTCACTTAGACACACCCAAGCAAGCTAGACTACCCATACTCAACGTCCTTCGGCTTAATGCATCTGCCACCACGTTAGCCTTACCAGATGATACTGGATGGTAACATTATAATCCTTCAGTAATTCCATCCACTTTCGTTGTCTCAGATTCAAGTTCTTCTGAGTGAATACATGTTGTAGGCTACGACGGTCAGTAAACACCTCACACTTGACAACAATAAAGGTAATGACCTCATCTAGATAAGTTAGGTGGTAAACCCAGATCTTGAGGGAAAACACGACCCCTGCCAACTCCAAATCATGTATCGGGTAGTTTCTCTCATGCACCTTCAGCTGCCGCAATGCATAAGCTATTACATTCTTATCATGCATCAATACAACACCCAAAACCGAATGTGAACCATCAAACTAAACAATTAAATCTTTACCTTCCACCGGCAGTGCCAAAATAGGTCCTGTGGTCAGAAGGGTCTTGAGGTTTTAGAAGTTCTCTTCACACTTGTCACTCCACTCGAAAGGCACCTCATTTTTGGTCAGCCTTGTCAAATGTGTCGCTATAGAATCAAATTTTTTCACAAACCGTCTATAGTAGCTGGCGAGCCACACGAAACTCCTAACTTCTATCACAGAGCTAAGACTGACCCAGTTCTTGACTGCTTCGATCTTTTGGGGATCTACCACTACCCTTTCCCTTGAAACCACATGCCCTAAAGAGACAACTAAAGTCAACCAGAACTCACACTTGGAAAATTTGGCATACAACTTTTGTTTCCCAAGGACACCCAAAATAATACGAAAATGGTCGGCGTGCTCTTCCTCTCTCTTCGAATAAACTAAAATGTCATCAATAAAGACGATAACAAAATAATCTAGGAATGGTTTGAACACACCATTCATCAAACTCATGAAGGTTGTAGGCGCATTGGTCAACCCAAACGACATCACTAAGAATTCATAGTTCCCATAGCGGGTCCTGGATGTTGGTTTTGGTATTTCCTAAGGCTTAATCTTTAGCTGATGGTAACCATACCTTAGGTCAATTTTAGAGAAAACTGATGCACCATCTGGTCAAAGAGATCATCTATATGAGGCAACGGATACTTATTTAGAATGTCGACAGCCTATGCACATCCTCATACTACCATCTTTCTTCTTAACAAACAAGACAGGATCACCCCACAGAGAAGCACTAGGACAGATGAAGCCTTTATCAAGAAGCTCCTGAATTTGAGCTTTAATGTAACGACTTGGAAAATGATAGGTTAATCTAGAGCCTACGCGTGGGGTTGCTTTAGCTTGGTGGGAGGTGTTGAAAATTGAGGGAGCTACTGCCCCAAAGACCACGGGCACTACCACGAGCCATGGTGCCCTAGACAGTCCGTCAACTTGGGAGTGAGACTCAGTTAGCCTCAAAGGAGGCAAGGCAACTTTGCCTAGTTGCTTCCCTATAGTTCACGAGCATCACCACGACTCGTGGTGTTGACCACGGATCGTGGGAGCTTCCGTGGACTTGCCTTGACCTTGGAGGGATTGGCAAGGAAGGGAGGCACACTACCTCAAGGACCACGGGCACCACCACGACCCGTGGTGCCCCTCACGACCCGTACAAGTGGGCGTGGTCCCTGATGGGGCTGCCTCATTTAGGGGTGTTTGGTAATTTCTTATTTAAGTTGTATTGATGTGGGGTCATTTTAAATAGATATATAGCATGTAAATATATATTTTTAAGTCTTTTAGCACCTATTTTACCTCATTAATCAAAGGACCTAAATCAAAACCCTAAAGTTCTTCTCTCTCAATATTTCTCCCTCTAACTCAAGGAAAAAGATGAAGTGGGAGCTAGGGTTTGTAGTCAAGGTTTTCTTCATCAAATTTCTTGGGAAAATCATAGCAAAAGGTATGGTGATCCTTCATCTAGGGTTAGTTTTCACCCTAGAGTCAATTCCAAATAAGATTTACAAAGTTTTCAAGTTCATAAAATTTCAAGGGGTTTTACTCAATCTCATGGGTTCTTCTATTAAACGATTTTAAATGTTTACTAATGTCATAGTGAGATTATATTGATGGTTAATTGATGATTTAAGATGATTTCACTCTTTGAACCCATGATTTCTCTAAATTCCTAAATTTGGCTTATGAAGTGGGTTTTA